>MCJB01038901.1:0-35301 GCA_002018475.1 Nicotiana obtusifolia | reverse complement strand
GGGGGGGGGGGGGGAGGTTTTGAGTTATAATTTCATAATTTCTTGTAGAATTGATTCCTTTAGCCCGTATTGATTGTATCGTACTGTTTATGGCTAGATTCGAGGCATTTGGAGGTCGATTTACGAGGCAAAGGCGTATTGAGGTAAGTAACACTTCTAAACTTGGCTCTGAGGGTTCGAAACCCCGAAATATGTGTTATATGATTGGTGTTGAGGTGATGCACATGCCAAGTGACGGGCGTCCAGGCGTGCACAGTGAGAATTATGACTTGGTCGATTCCATGGTACTGTATAGTGGACTTATCTTGTTGATGTCCGTATTTTCATCATGTGATAAAGTAATTAAGCTGTTAAACATGCTAGAGATCATGTTTAGGCTATATGCCGGTACTGTTGGAACCCATAATGGTCGTTTCGTGCTGTTGTCTTACTGATTTCATTGATATTTCATACTCAATCATATTCATTCATTTCACATCATATCTCAGTCTATGTTGTTATTTATTGATGCATCATATCCTTGTTTTCAGGCTAGTTTCATTGACATGGTGAACTTGTGAGAGAGACTGGAGAGATTGATGATTGAGTGAGGCCGAGGGCCTGACTATGAGTAACATTTATGGGATCAGGCTGCATGCTGCAGCGGTTATACTGATTTATGATAGCGCTTGGGCTGAAAGAGTCCCTCCGGAGCCTGCATACTTTACCAGTGAACGCGGTTGATTACATTGAGGGGTGGAACTTCCCTGGACGTAGATCTTGTCCGAAGCATTATATACCTGAGGATGGATCTTCTCCATGGACTGGATTGGCCTTACTCAGTATTGAGTGACTGATGGTCAGTCCATGTATATGTTCCAGGATGGATCTTTCTGTCCCGGATTAGCCATATATAATACTGAGTGATTGAGCAATTGAGAGTGTGAGTACATGATACAGCATGTGCATTGGCAGTAGAAGTATAGAAGTTATATTCTTCTTATCCTTCATATTTGATCTATTTTACTGTTTCGAGTTTATCTGCTGAACTTGAAAGCAAGCCTACGTTTCTGCACTGTTACTTCTATATTGAACGGTGCCTATTGAGTTTGTCACTACTTTCAGTCCAAAGTTTGGATTTGTTACTTATTGAGTTGGTTGTACTCACATTATACCCTGCACCTCGTGTGCAGATCCAGGTGCTTCCGGTCACGGCGGCTGCTGAGTGTGGAGTCAGGATCTCGGGAGACTATTGAGGTAGCTCCATGTCGTTCGCAGACCTTGACCCTCCTTCGTTATCTTTACTTGTATTTCAGTTTTTACTCTTTAGACATTGTATTAGACTATCTTCTGTTGTAGATGCTCATGTACTCGGTGACACCCTGATTTTGAGAGAGATTGTATTGGGTTGCGTATTTATTTCTGTTTTCAAAGGTTTTCCTTCAATATTAATTGCTTGCGTATTTTTCAAAGCTTTTGGTTATGTGGAAAAAGTTGAGTAATTGACTTGCCTAGTTCCACGATAGGCGCCATTACGACGGTTGGTTTTAAGTTGTGACAATAGTTGTCCCTTGGTTATCCATTCTCTAAGAGAATAATACAGTTCTTATTCATATTTAATCCGTTTTTAAAAAGCTTTTATCCAACCCATTTTTTAATGAATAATATGGATGAATAACTATATTTTTTAATCCATTTTACCACCACCAATAGGAACTAAAGACTTGTGGGACTTTTTTTAACAAAGGCTGATATCATTGATTATTAGAAGACTGGAAGTCCAGACAGGCAATCAATGGCAAGTGCAACTCATGCATCAAAGCCTCAACAACTGGATCAAATTGTTCTAGTTCAATGCATATTGTTTTATCAACTCTTACAGCTCTAGCATTAAAGTACAGTATATGTTCCTGCAACCAAGTACAACATTTACAAGTTCTTAGTAACGGTACTTGGTAGAGTAATCTTTAGGCGCAATAACTAGACCTCGACCCTTTCTTGCACCACGATACACTGTCTCAACAATGTCGATGAATTCCTGTTTATCCTTAAGCGCCCAGTTGATCTTGTTATTGTTTCCGGTGCCAAGATCAATCATAATGTGCTTGTTCCTGAAGAAGAACATGACGGTGGACGGATCATACAATTCATACATCGTGTTAAAATCAGGGACTTCGGTGATGTCTACCAGGTAAATCACAGCAAAGTTCTTTATTGTCTCTGCAACTGAAGCCAGCACCTCATCCATCTGGAATCCAGAAAAAAATAGGCGATTAAAACCAAAAGGAATGAATATCTACAGATTCACGAGGCAAAGAATCTAAAACACCTAAGAAATGTCAAACAAGCATAGAAGCGTGCCATATTTTGAGGTAGGCGCCAGTCTTACAAGGACCAAGGTCTTAAGACCCATGTTATTCGTGTTATGCACCAGTAAGGCGAAATGTACTTCCAAGAAAATGTAGCCTACGAACCACTCACTCTTCTTTCTCTTGATACACTAGTCACAAAATATTACAAATATACATTGCCAACTGTATATGAACTCGTTTCACAAAGCACCTATAATGCCAAATCAGTTCAAAGCAAGGGGGTTTCAGAATCTATGGCAGGAATATCTGGAAAATTATACTACTAGTGAGATATGTGGATCATTCTTATGGTAAATTGGTTTTTCTATTTGTTTTTAGGATGAGTTATGTGGGCAGATGCTAAGTAGGATACGTGCTCAAAATAAAACATGTAAACAAAGATTAGGAATTGCCATTTCTAATTGATTCCGTAGGATCTTATGGTTACTCTTGAGCAGCAGTTGTTGGTCGTAACAAGATTGGGATCACTTCCATGAACTTTGATCATCCCAATTGTGGTTATAATGAGAAAGATTAACGTCCCGGTGGGAAGAGTTACCCGATACCGGTGTTGATGTGACATAGCGAGTACCCGGCGAAATAGCCGAGGACCAACACTACACTCACTAAAAAAATACAACTACGATTCACAGCCCACAATCTTAATCCTTGAAAAGTACAACTACTTTAGCACTTCACTCGTCCCTTGACTATGTTGTTCCATAATCCAATACCCAAACTGAATCCGCATGTCTCAACCCTCAATTCACCAAATAAGATCCAAAGAACCTATACTTTTAAACTAATAAATTGACATAAAAACAGAGTTTCAAACTACAACAAAACCCTAGATCTATTTAAACTAATAAATTGACATAAAAACAGAGTTTCAAACTACAACAAAACCCTAGATCTAGTCTCCATTACAGATAATTTCTCCCTTAGACATCAGATTTGGGAGAGGGAAACACATGAAAGCACGCCTCGAGCTCCGCTTCAAGTTCCATATACAGGATATAGATTCCAAACTTATTAGCCACCTGTTGAATTATAAGATTTTTTACAAGCTCCCTTTGTTTGTTACTTGTGCAGGATAGCCATAAGCAAGAATCAATAACTCCATACCATAGAAACCCTTTTTTTTAATTTTTTCATAGGCAAAAAGAGTTTTGAATCACTTGGATAAACATAAGAGATACCCAAAACAAAACTAATACTACCAATACTGCTATCAACTATGTATCAAAATTTGCCAATTTTGTTCGACATAATTATATGTAGCAATCAATACTACAAACTAGCTGCAATCAGTTGTGTGAATCCTCAGTATACGCATTGTCAAAGGATGCATCATAATTAGACTATAAACTCAGTTATATTCTGCATAAATAACAATAAAACCAAATACTCCAATACTCTATTTGAAGGGGAGCCTTGGAGCACCAATAAAGTTGTCTCCGTATTAGTTATAGGTCACTGGTTCGAGCCGTGAGAGAGCCATAACTAGGATAGGCTGTTTACATCACACCCCTTGGGCTCCGGCCCTACCCGGACCCTGCGTGAATGCGGGCTGCCCTTTTTACTCCAATACTCTATTTGCCTATCATCAATGAGGCAATCAGGTGATTCAATCCAATAATCGATCAATCTCAATCATCTAGAACTATTCCACTCTATTTTAGCCTTCAAGTTTCGTCTTTTATTTAATCATCCATCAAATTCTCTTAAGAAATATATATATATATATATATATATATTCAGAGATTCTTATTTTAACTAATAATTGCCCACCAAATTTCTTACTATTAAGAAAATTCAGGAAATTAACAATTTATATAGTCAAATGCTTATACATCAAATTCAAGGTATGAAGAGATAATGCCAACTTACCTGCATGCAAGTATCATCCCAATCATGGCCAAAACGAATGATGACAAGGCGTTCCTCTTCAGCAAGAATAGCTTGATCCACTGCCCACCCTGAGTGAAGATGTGGCAACAAGTACGACATCTCTCTCTCTCTCTATATATATATTTTGGATTTCTTGCTCTTTATGTAATGAAAAAGAAACAGCTGAGACAAATGACATAAACAGTGTCTTTTGAGGTCCATAAGTATATAGGGGACCAAAGTGCTAGAAGGGTCTGGATTCTGGAGTAAAAATAAGGTGGGCCAGTTTTCGGACTGATAATTAAAAAATAGCCAGCATTTGTAAAGTTATTGAAAAATAGTTATTTTTTGCTGCAACACAGAAAGTTCCAACATAATACACTGGAGATTGGAGCACCCGTGTATGAACGTTAAGCATATTATGCTGGACCAGTATATTATGCTGGAACTCCAGCATATTATGATGGAGTTCCAGTATATCTCCAGTATATTATGCTGGAAATTCACAAGTAAAAGATTTGAACTCCAGTATATTATGCTGAAATATTTTTCGAATTTTGAATAGTGTTTTCGTTCAGATTTATCTTTACATAAAAAATGGCTAAATTTTAATTACTTTTGAAATTGTGGCTATTTTTCGATTACTAATTGTAAATCTGACTATTTTTAAATCTCACCACGTTATGGAATGTACTAGTAGTCCAATACCACTCTTACGCTTTTATTAATGTTTTCGGTAGGGGTGTAAAAAAAAAAATGATAAACAACACCAACACGATAATTCGAGTTAAATCGGATAAAAATCTCGATGATAATTTGGTTTGTTATTGGTAAAGAAAATCCGACCATAACTGATTTAATTTGGTTTTAGCTAAAAAAGTCAAACCGAAACTAAACCAATCCGACGTTATATTCATATAATTTCTTAAAATATTTTATACATAAAAATATTTATTATAATATAATTTATAAATATTTCTTAAACTAATCATAATTTTATCTTTAAACGTATTATTTTAAGGTTGGATATTTAATGTAGTTACTCAAACAAAATAAAAATCAGTAGTAAAGCTAACAAAAGAAATTCAATTCAATATAAGAATGACAATGTATTGGATATCTATTTTTAAATTTTGCATTGGTTTATAATGAAAATGCATAACCTGGTACAATTTTTTCTTTAGTGTTTAGTCATATAATCTAGCTGTACTTATTTTAGCATGACTTCGTACTTTTAGATTATGTTCATTTATATTATGACTTATTAATTAGTAATATTTATTTTAAGTGATTTTATTATCTTTATTATTAAATATTTTAATATAATACTATATTATTTTCTTGAAAAATATATTATATAGTTGTATCCTACTATAAGTAAAATTATATTTGAAGTACAAGTTATATGTTTTGTTCTATGAAAACTTTACCGGAAAAAAATTCGAAAAATCTGAGAAATTGAGATTGAAAACCTCGATTTTTTTGGGCTGGTTTTGTTTACCATTGGTTTGGTTTGGTAATTGAAAAACCCGAACCAACCCAACCTATGTACACCCCTAATTTTAGGGGTGGTTTGGTTCTTATATTGGATTATGATGTTAGAATTATAATACGGGATTAAATTATGACATATTATTTAGTTGACATATTTTTACTGATAAATATCTGACTTATTAGACTAAAAATAAAATATATAAAATAGTAATATTAAATATGTATTTGGTTTTACATTAGAAAAGTGAGATGAATTTTTATTTTTACTTTTAACCTTGACATTTTTGGAGGACTTTGGAAAACGAATATTGGATATTTTTTACATTTTAGTATTTCGGAATTGTTATTTAATATTGAATATAGTATAAATATAATACCGTAATTATGGTATATATAATCCCGAAATCACTTATTATTTTCTCTTTTATACGACATATCTTGTCATAATTAAAAGACTATGGAGGATGCAAGTTCCAACATAAGGGAACGAAATTCGCATTTTAGCTGATTGAAACCAAGGAATATACAAAATCATAATATTGGTAGTTGATGATTATTATATCTACTTTTCTTTATTGTATGTATGATCAACGTGTTATTTTTATTTTTTGGTTTCTCATTTTCTTCTTTTACTTTCATGTCTAAGTTTTTTTTTCACTGCTATTGTTGCTTGGCTTATATTGCATATTCTAGCTGTTTCTATATTAGATAGCTACAAATGTAGAACGAATCTTCAAACACATTATAAATTGAAAAATTCGTATAACATAAACAACCATTACAAATCACATCAAGGGAAAATGTCAAGCACAACGTAACTTATTTTGAACTCAAACAACACCATTACAACAGTAGAACATTAACGGCAACAAAAGAAATGATATCATGAACGATAAATTTCCTTGTCACAACCATCCTAAATGGACTTGTTTATTAACAAATATATTTTGTATAAAGCCAACCTTTAGTTTATTTGCTGAATGAGTATTTTTCATACCTCATAAAGCAATCACCTAAATAGACTTGACCTCCAATACGACTATCACAAATCGTCAACAAGAAATCTCTTGCATTACTCATGCAAAGGTCACAGTCTGATAATGACATAGTTGAGTCACAAGTAGCATGTCCATAAACTAAAGGATCATTAGGAAAAGGAGAGGTTACATAGTAATTGTAGCCACTAACTTTTGGAGTCTCATCCCTTAATGATCCAAGAACATAATTCAAGTTTTCTGCAAAAGTTCGATCATATTTCTTGTCATACTTAGCACCATTGCATACATGGTCAACCTTGAAATTTGTTTCACTTTTCACAAAGCAACTTAACCCCAAAATTCCAATAAGAAATGTGGTTAATATTGTCATCCTAAAAATAGAATCCATGGCTACTTCTCTAATATTTTTGTATCTCTTAATCTTCTCTTTCTTTTGTGTTACAAATTTGAGATTCGCATGTCCTTTGTTTAAATAGATTAGCCATTCATTGATTTCACCACCAATGAAAATTATGTATTCCATTATTTTTGTCTAACCTGCTTGTTTTGTAATAGTGGATATTACAATATGCTTCTTGCTTGACAAGAAGACATGCCTCTCTTTCAATATATATATATATGTTTTAATTAACTTTTTCTCGTCTCAATAATCCCACGTTTAACACTCTCCACTTTTGCTTTTCTGGTCTTCAGATAGTCGTTATTAAACGGCCATTTCAAAATTTCAAGCTAAGAAAAATATAATATGATATTGACTCGAATCTTTTTATGTCGATAAGTCAAATACAATTTGGACCGACCTCCTTTATTTGAATCTTTTTGTGTTTGTGTGTATGTATAAGTGTTTATTTGCCTAATCACATATACGTTCTTTTATTATTTCAGCTTAGTAATGTGAAGATTGAACTTACTTCACCCTTGGAAGAAAGAAGCTCAAGATGGGAAGAAAATATGTTAATTAAGCTTGCACTTTCCAACGTAACATTAGGTTACAAACAAGCGGGTCGGGTCAGATTTGTGCCAGTTGAAAACAGTTAATGTAAAAATGGATAAAGTATCTGATTCGATCCATATTTAGTACGGTAGAAAATAGGTTATCCATATTATCCATGGCTTCTTGAATATGATCATTTTTGGGAGAATTTTTAATCTTCCAAATTTGAGAAACCCCCAATCTGAGTCTTTACAAATGTAAAAGTTGAACTCATTAGTTGTCCATTGATTATTCATTTTCTAAGTGGATAATATAGTTACTTTTAATATTTGACCCGTTTTTAAAAAGTTAATTATTCAATCCATTTTTTAATATGGATGGATAACTATTTTTTTTAATCCATTTTGCCACCACTAATAACAATTTTAATTTTCTGATTCCTTTTATATCCAGCTAATAATATTAGATCGCTACAAGTGAGGAGTAATTGTTCTTCGCGTTCGCGAATAGGAGGTCGTGTTCGCAAAGGTTGAAAGACTTGTGTATTCGCGTTCGCATGCAGGGTCCGCGATCACGCAGAGGTAAGGCGGGAAAGGCATGAGGCATTATTTCTCTACGCGTTCGCGAGTACACAGACGCGTTGGTGTAGAGTCTGAAGATCTTGGTCACCGCGTTCACGACCTTTGTGTTGCGTACGCGAAGCACGATTTGGCAGCTGAAGGTTTTGTTCTTCGCGATCGCGATGGACATCGCGATCGCGATGGATGTTCTGCGATCGCGATGTATATTTCACTAGGCAGAATATAAAGTACTCTATTTCGAGGGCTTTTGGTATTTCATCACTTTTTGGGTTAGAGAGCTCGATTTTGGGACGATTTTGGAGGGGATCTTCATGCTTTGGATTGGGGTAAGTGTTCTTCGCCGGGATTTGATTATATTTCATAATTCTATCTTTGTTTTTAACATTAAATTAGTGATTTGAATGGGAGAAAATGAGAATTTTTATAAAAAACATTCAAAAATGTTAAATGAGGATTTGAAGGTCGATTTGATGTCGAAATTGAATAATTTTGGTATGGTTGGACTCATATCGAAATGGGTGTTCGGATATTTAGAATTTTGTCGGGTTCCGAGGTGCGGGCCCTGGGTTGGCTTTTTAGTTTTCTTTAAAGATGGAAGATTCATTATCCGAATTATTTCCTATGGTCTTTATTAATGATATGAAGTTAATTTGGCTAGATTTGAGCCGTCCGGAGGTTGTTTTACATGAAAAAAGTCATTTAAGAGTATCAGTTTAGCTTCTTTGAGGTAAGTACCTTGTCTAAATTTGTTGGGGGAAATTACCCCTTAGGATTTGGGTGGATTGTGTTATTTGTGTTAGGTGAATGCTGTGTACGTAAGGTGAGGAGTGGGTATAAGGGCTATATGTGGTATTTGACCAGTTTAGGTTATCTAGACTCTTTCCATGCCTTTAATTGAATTGTCATGACATGCTACATCTCTCATTGTTAATCTACTCTTACATTCTCTATTTGATGTTGTTAGCACTTGTTCTATCTCTTGTTATTTTGCTCTTATAGGCGTTAGTTGGAGTTATTGCGTTCCTTATTGTCATGTTACCTTTCCTTGTTGAGTATTCTCATTCATGTTGTTATTGTTGAAATTTTTGTATACATTATGGTTGAGCCATGAGCTATTTCTTGTGAAAATATTGAATTGTTCGTCCCTTCTGGGACTCCATGCTATTTGCTACTTGTCTTAACTGTTTTACTTGTACCCCATAGTTGTCACGCGCTTTACTTGTGTTGCTGTTTTTGTAATATTTGTTGCATTTTTTTCATTTATTACGTGGTTCCTTTATTGCCGTGTACTCATACCTTTGATTGTAGAAATTCTTGTAAATTGAGTTATTGAATTTTTGTTGTTAATTTAAATTGCTTGTGGATCGGTTTGCAAGCCGCAACGGGTGAAATAAGGGAGGATTGTGATATTGATAAATAATGATACAATGGGATCAAGTTGTGCGCTGCAATAGTTGGTATACGTGATACTTGATATTGCTTATTGATACAATGGTGGAATAAAGGAGGATTATGATATTAATAAATGATGGTACGGTGGGATTGGGTTGCGCGCCGCAATGGATTATGTGTGTTATACTTGCTGTTGTTGTTATGTCTTGCGTGAGTCATGCATCCTACGTGAACTATTATATTACTTCAAGGTGTCAATTTGTGCTTCCGTGGTTACTTAATGAATTGATTTTCAAGATGAATTTACTACACAGAGTCATTATCTCATACCCTGCTGAGTTGTTGGTAACATAACGGTTTTAAATAAAAAATTTATTAACATGCTTACCTTATGTGACTCTTAAATTAAAACTCGTTGTTCCATTCGGTACTTTAATATTCTTAATAATTGACATATTTCATTTTAATTGATTTTTCAACTTAAACTCCTTACCCTATCTGATGTTTTTACTTCACTTAAAAATAGATATTATGCTTTAATTTATTCATATTTAATTCAGTAGCTTATCCGATACTTTATTTTATTTGAAAATGTTATTTTCTTCACTCAAATGATTTCTAAAATAAACTCATTCTCTCATTTGATTCTCTACTTTATTCAAGGTTGTTATTATGCTTTATCGTATATAAATAAATCTCTTTTACATTGTAATTAGCATTCGAAATAAATACAATGTACATGGTGTGCGTGGGTATTTCCGTGCGAAAGTGATATGGAAAAAAATGCGGGCACGAGGTGTCATACGTGTAAGATTTGAAAACTGTGACTTATGATTTGAGATTATGAGGAGTGGTACCTTGGGTAACTCTTATTGTAAATTGTGCATTAGGAACGATATGATTGATTGAGTTGTCACCCGTTTCTTTATTACTCGTTTATTTCCTGTTACTATTCGTGCTTTTTTTATCTCCACTGTTGATTGTAAATTTGTGATCCTTCTACTGTTGATCTTACATTGACGTTCTTTCCATTGTTAGCTTTAAGTTATATCCTGCACAAGTTTACATGTATGGTAGGTATCTTGACCTGGCCTCGTCACTACTTACCGAGGTTAGGCTTGATATTTGCTGGGTACCGCTATGGTGTACTCATGCTATGCTTCTGCATATTTTTGTGCAAATCCAAGTACTTATGATCGAGTTGGTTTGAGACGTGTCTGCGCGGCTGAATACTTCAGGGTATACTTGCTTGACGTTCGCAGGCTCTAAAGTCACCTTCTGTTGTATTTTATTTTCATTGTTTCCTATTATTCCGGGACAGTGATGTATTGTTATTTCTAGTGACTCCTAGAAAAGCTTGTGACTTGTACAACAGGTTTTGGGGTTATGTAACTGATATTGGTTCAACTATATTATTACAAATATTATTAGATGTATTACAGTTAAGTTAGTTAAATTCCACTAATAATCAACATGTGTTAGGCTTACCTAGTCTAAAAAACTAAGTGCCATCACAACGTCATAAGATGGGAAATTGGGGTCGTGACAAGTTAGTATTAGAGCTCTAGGTTCATAGGTTCTACGAGTCATAAGCAGGTTTAGTAGAGTCTTGCGGATCTGTACGAAGACGTCTGTACTTATCTTCGAGAGGCTTCGGAACTATTAAGAAATTTCATTTCTTTCATTCCTTATCGTGCAACATTGATTCAGCTTGAAGCATATATCTTATATTTCTTTACATCAACTCGTGTACGATATTGCGTACTCGGTATCAGCTATGCGCCGATGGTTCATGATATTTTGGATGGTCTATGTGGAAGTATTGAGAGGCCAATTGGTTGTTCACGTGGGATGCATCGGGTTTTGGCATCTGGTTGATAAGTAGGAACTTGGAAGATTTAATTGGTTGCCTAATTGTCGCGAGCGTGGAAGGGTCATGAGGTGGATGGTGATTTGAGGATAGTAGGTGGTATTAGAGACTATGTGGTTAATATGGGATTTCTACTCAGTGAAAGGTACATATTATCATTAAGGCACTAGAAGAAGCGAGTTTGACGGTCATGAGGATGGACATGCGCTTAGTAGATGATTTGAGGTATCTCATGATTGCTGTTGTACAAGCTATGAGGGTTAGTATTGTGGATCATCGTATGTTATGTCCTATGGCTTTGCGCCAAGTGTGGGAGTCCACTATCGACGATCAGATTGCATAGTCGTGTGTTATATCATTTCTGGCCTGCGATGTATATGTGGTATTAAAGGGTTCCCCGGAATCTGTATATGATTAAGATCTGAGATTTGTATGGGATAATGCTGGGACTTACGGTATTTCTGCGTCATTAATAATTTTGCATTTCAGTATCAACGAGGTTATAGAAATAACTTCAGACTCACAGAAGGTCTCTTCAGAGTGGGTATCTCGGTTGCGGCATTATGGGGTGCTTCAAAGGAAATACAGTGGTTTATAAGCTTCTGGGTTACGTGGTTCGCGCTAGGATCTTCTGCATTGAGCTTTGGTTTCGGGATCGTTATGTACCGACAAGGTTTTCAAGAGAAGTGTCACCGTATTCTCTACACCATGCGCATTGTGGAGGTGAGTGAAGTTGACAGCATATTAGTAGTGGCAGGTTTAGGAGCAGGGTAGACCAGCTGGTGAACTACCATCCTCTTGAGCTCATACTTAGAGATGCTTTTGAGGGGTTTTTTTTTCTAGACCCCCCGAGATGCATGGAACACAGAGTTCGAGTAGTTGCGTTAGGACACCATGATGGTGTTAGAGTACGCCATCAAGTTCAGAGAGTCATCCCGTTATGCACCTACTTTGGTCCCTACAGTAAGTGAGCGAGTCTACAGACTCATTGAGGGGCTCAATTATGGCCTTAGATTCAGAATGGCTCGGGAGTTGGAGACTGATACTCCATTTCAGCAGATTGTGGAGATTGCTAGGAGATTAGAGCATATTTGGGGTGAGGAGAGGGAGGACAAGGAGGCCAAGAAGTCTTGAGGTTCTGGAGGATTCATTGGATTATACTCTTCAGCTATGGCCCATCATGGCAGAGGCTCGGGCAATTGGCCAGTCCAGTCCGCACTTCAGACTACTTGTGGTGCCCCAGTTAGTCAGGGTACTCATGTGGGGCAGTCATCTTTTAGTGCCCTATTGGCACGGGGTTTCGACAGCAGTTATTCCAGTTATCTGGCACGGGCTCAGTACGAGCAGCCATATCCGCAGAGGGGTTGTTATGAGTGTGGTGATACTAGACACTTCATGAGGGATTGTCCAAGAATCGGGAGGAGCAAATTTCATCAGAGCACTTAGGTTATGGGCTCCATTCCAGTTGTCACTCTACCTGCACAGCCAGCTAGGGCTGGAGGACATGCGGGTAGAGGGTGCTCTAGAGGGGGAGACCCAACCCGTTGATATGCTTACCATGGTAAGGCTGAGGCCGCTTTACCTGATGGTGTCATTACAGGTATGATTTTGATTTGTTATAGAGGAGTGTCATTCTTATTTTGAATCGGACTGCTTATCAGGGTGAGTCCTCCTACCTTGCTTCATATGGGTGAGTTTTGTGATTTTGTACCTTGCTTATGTGTTTACCCCTGTTGGGAGGTTCTATAGTAGTAGTCCGTGTCTGTCATTTTGTTTTGTTCACTATTGAGAGCCATGGGACTAGAAGTGATTTTCTGCTACTCATTACGGTAGGTTTTGATGTGATTACTAAATGGTTTGGTTGCGATTGGTGATTTAGATTCTCTACCGGTATGGGGAGTTTGTTACATGTTATGATTTTGTTTCGCGAAATTGAAATAGCGGAAGGTATCAATTTGTATGATGTGTATTCTACTTGTGATTCACAGCTGAGGATGAGATCCTCGTGTTTTCATGTGGTTTGATATGCTTGAACCGGGCTACGTGACGTGGTGGAGTTATATTAGGATGAGATCCTTGTGATTAATTCATATGATTTAATTCTCCCTTGTAGAATTTCTTTGTAGTATCATACCGATAGGGAGTTGTGCTTGTCGGGCTTGTTTGATAGTTCTCCCACATGTTTCTCTTTTTATATTTAATCATATTCGCGTTGTTCTTATTGGGTTTTAGCTTGCGAGGTGTGTGCCCAGGTGGCATGTGATGTGACTTGTTGATTGGGGTAGATGGTTATGGGACCTTCATGTTGCTTGCATCGTTGTTAGTGTTGTGAAGGTTTGAAACAAGGTTCTAGCTAGTATGAGGTTAATTCCTGGTGCTGGATTTGATTATGGACAGCTATGGTGGTCAGAGATGTTGTTATGGGCGTATGGGCGATGTATTATGTCGGGTGGTCATACCTTCTGGGCGTATGCATGAGCTGTTGTAGCTGGTTGAGGCTGATATAGTGTGTTTATGGGGGAATCAAGTCTTTGGGAGGACTCAGATAGTGAAAATTTTTGTTCTAAGGCTTATTAGTGTGGGTGGAAGGATTAATTTTTAGTTGAGATGGTGTTGTCGGGCCTACATGGATTGGGGTGACGTGGAATCACCCCAGGTGTATGTATGGCAAGTTCATGCAGTGATTTGATGACTTTGAAACGGTTCCTGGCACGTTTGAGGATGAACGTTTGTTTAAGAGGTGGAGAATATAACGACCCGATCCGTCGTTTTGAGAATTAGCGTGCCGTTCAGTGGCTTAAGGTCTCGAGTAGCTTTGTATCATGTATTATGACTTGCGTGTATGGTCGAGTTTGGTTTTCAGATGATTCAGAATTAATTTAGAAGGATGATTCTTGCTTTAGGAGCTTAAGCGGTAAGAGTTAATCGGAGTTTGACTTTTGTGTAGACGACTCCGGATTGGTGTTTTGACGATTCTAATAGCTCCATATGGTGATTTTGGACTTAGGCGTATGTCCGAATTTGGATTTGGAGGTCCGTAGGTTGACTTGATGCATTTTGGCAAAAGTTGGAAAGTTGAAGGTTTGGAAGGTTGAGAGGTTTGACCAGAAGTTGACTTTGTTGATATCGGGTTCATATTTCTATTCCGGGAGTTGATATAGCTCCATTGTGTCATTTGGAACTTGCATGCCAAATTTGACTTCATTCCGGGTTGATTTGATATGATTCGACGCAAGTTGTAGAAGTTGAAAGTTCATAAGTTCATTAAGTTCGATTTGAGGTGCGATTCGTAGTCTTGATGTTGTTCGATGTGATTTGAGGCCTCGAGAAGGTCCACATTATGTTATGGAACTTGTTGGTATGTTCGGACGGGGTCCCGGGGACCTCGGGTGCGTTTCGGATGGGCTACGGACCATTTTCTCATGTTTTGAAATGCCGGTTCTGTTATCTGGTGTTCTTTATCGCGTTCGTGTCAATGGTACCACGTTCGCGTAGTGTAATTTGAAGGCAGGCAGTAATTGTTCTTCGCGTTCGCGAATAGGAGGTCTCGTTCTCGAAGGTTGAAAGACTTTTGTCTTCGCGTTCGCATGCAGAGGTCTGCGATCGCGTAGAGGTAAGGCGGGAAGGGCATGAGATATTATTTCTCTACGCGTTCGCGAGTACACAGAGTTCCTGTAGAGTCTGAAGATCTTCGTCATCGCGTTCACGACCTTTGTGTCGCATTCGCGAAGCATGATTTGGCAGCTGAAGGTTTTGTTCTTCGCGATCGCGATTGATGTTCCGCGATCGCGATGTATATTTCACTAGGCAGAATATAAAGTACTCTATTTCGAGGGTTTTTGATATTTCATCACCTTTTTGGGTTAGAGAGCTCGATTTTGGGGCGATTTTGGAGGGGATCTTCATGCTTTGGGTTGGGGTAAGTGTTCTTCATCCGGATTTGATATATTTCATAATTCCATCTTTGTTTTTGACATTAAATTAGTGATTTGAATGGGAGAAAATGAGAATTTTTATAAAAACTTTCAAAAATGTAAAATGAGAATTTGAAGGCCAATTTGATGTCGGAATTGGATAATTTTGGTATGGTTGGACTTGTATTGGAATGGGTGTTCGAATTTTGTGAATATTTTTGGTTTCCGAGGTGCGGTCCCGTGGTTGACTTTTTGGGTTGACTTTTTAATTTTCTTTAAAGATTGAAGCTTTATTATTCGAAATTATTCTTTATGATTTTTATTTATGATATGAAGTTATTTTGGCTAGATTAGAGCCGTCCGGAGGTTGTTTCACACGAGTAAAGTATCAGTTTAGCCTCTTTGAAGTAAGTACCTTGTTTAACTTTGTGTGGAGGAAACTACCCCTTTGGATTTGGGTTAATTGTGCTATTTGTGTTATGTGAAAGCCGTGTACGCAAGGTGACGAGCGGGTACACGGGCTATATGTGGTATTTGAGCGACTTAGGTTATCTAGACTCTTTCCATGCCTTTAATTGAATTGTCATAACATGCTATATCTCTCATTGTTAAACTACTCTTACATGCTCTATTTGACGTTATTAGCACTTGTTCTATCTCTTACTTGTCATTTTGCTCTTATATGCTTTAGTTGGAGTTATTGCCTTCCTTATTGTCATGTTACCTTTCCTTGTTGAGTATTCCCATTCATGTAATAAAAGTCAGAGTCTAACACAAATAGCCAACAACAGCTCATAACAATATAATAAAAGTGGCACAAGGAATAACTCAGAGATATAATGTTCAGCTCGTTCATATTTCCGGAAAATAGGTATGCTTTTCAAGTAAAACAGTGAAACCCAAATCTTTTATCGAAAGTACCAAAATACGATTAAGTTTGTAAAATCGTGATTTTCTTTCCAAAACTTTTCAACAGGTAAATGTTTTGTTGTCAAATGACATAAGAAAAGTACATCTCTATGCCCCAATGTCAATGTGTATGAGAAGTCATAAATGACGTAATACCGTATAGCTTGAGAAAAATGCATCTCTATGCCTGTATATCAAATACACATGTCGAATACAATACAATATAGTGAACAACCATATACATACTCTCGGAGTATCAATCCACTCATTCATTCCAGTCAGTGAATTGTCCCAATCGCTCAGCATTCCCGCTCGGCACTCGCACTCGCACTCGCACTCAATAGGTACCTGCGCTCACTGTGGATGGGCAGACTCCGGAGGGGCTCCTTCAGCCCAAGCGCTATAATAAGCCAATCATGGCATAAATCATAATAACATGCTACGGCATGCAGCCCGCTCCCATAAACACACTCACAAACAGGCCCTCGGCCTCACTCAGTCATCAATCTCTCCGGTCTCTCGGGCTCATAATATCATGAAAATCAGCCCAAAAATGGTGATATGACGTATCAATAAATAGCAATAAGGATTGAGATATGATATGCAGATGAATGAGTATGACTGAGTATGTAACTGCAATTTAAGCAAATAACTCCACAGCAGATATGACCTCAGTGGGTCCCAATAGAATCAACATATAGCCTAAACATGGTTTCTAACATGAATCACAACTCAATTACACTAACACGCAAGAATCTCATGGATAAAAACAGATTAGGTAACTATAGAGTACCAAAGAAATAACCGAGTCATAATTCAAATAGTGCACGCCCACACGCCCGTCGCGTAGCATGTGCGTCACCTCAACACCTAAACACATATCACATATATTCAGGGTTCATACCCTCAGAACCAAGTTTAGAAGTGTTACTTATGCGAACAAGCCAAATCCAATACCGAGCAAGCCAAACGATGCTCCAAAATGCCATCTCGTGCGTACCGACCTCCGAACGGCTCGAAACTAGCCAAAAGCAACTTGAATACATCAGATAAAGCCTAAGGAAACAATTTCAATTGATAAAGGTCGAATCTTTACTCAAAATCCCAAAATCAACCAAAAAGTCAAACCCGGGCCCGCACCTCGGAACCCGACAAAACTCACAAAATCTGACAACCCATTCAATTACTAGTCCATCCATACTAGTTTCTTTCAAATCCGACTCCAGATCGGTGTTCAAAACTCAAGAATTCGCTCTATGAAACTTTAGTCAAAAACTCCCAATTTTTGTTTTGAAACCCTCGATGAAATGCCAAAAACAAAGGTAGATAGATTCATGATATAAAATCAAAAATGAGTAGAGGACACTTACCCTAATTTTATAAATTATTAAATTTCGGTATTCAGTACGGTTAACGGTTTTGGTGTTTTGGTTTTCGGTTAAACCGAAAAATCGAAGTTTTGGGTATTAGTCTTGAGAATTATCCAATACCCATCTGAATTCTGAAGCCCAATTTTAGCGCAATATAGTGATTTATCCAATACCCATCAGAAGCCTAATTTTTTCAATAGTCATATGAATGTCTACAGACTTATGTTACTACTTACTTCCCTAATTCCCCCTTCCTTAGAAATTAGTAATTAGGGTTCCTCACTTCCTAGTTCCTTCCTCGGTTCCTCCTCTGTGCGATTGCCGACTGTGCCAATTGCCAATGCCTGAGCCCCACTGTGACGCCTTCTTCCTCCGCTCGTCTGTCATCCTTCTTCCTCAAGTTAGTGGTTACCTCCTTCTTCTGTATATTACTTAGTAGATTGCTTCTTAGCAGCAAAGCCTAGAAGAAAGAGATTACAAAGAGAGTGAAACTTTGAATCGTGTTTGAATAATGAAGATATGGTGAGTGGTGAGTTTAATCCCAGCACTACAAACTTCGTTTTTCACAAAATCTACAAGGTGCATGCAAAAACAGGAATTTTTTTTCGAGTTAATAACTACTCCATATGTTTATATGGGGATTTTTTATGCATTTTGATGTTTAACTCTCCTGTTTCTTATTGGCTTGTATCCTGTTGTTCTCCACTTACATGCTAATTATCTTTGCATTCTTTGGGGATGTATTACTCTATTTGTTCCCTCTGTTTCATTTCTTTGGGTTTCAAACCAGATTTGATTAGCCATTTTTGTGGCTTAATACAAAATAAATTATGGTTAATTAATTTGATTGCCAACCCGATTTGATTGCCAACAAGATATTCCAACCATATTTGATTGCCTCTGTGCAACTTGATTTTATGCGAGTTGCGACATGCTAGATTTATATTGTATACCGGTTTATATTTTTTATTCTGGTTTTATTCGATTTTCTATAGATGGCAGAAGTTGAAAGTAGAGTAAGTGAGGTGGGTTCATCTGAAAGCGAACCTACTTCTTCTCCTACAAATTCAGTTGAAACTAGCCAAGACCCAAAAAAAAAATTCATACAATGTAGATCAACTGCTTGGGATCATTTTGAAAAGTTTAAAGATTATAATAGAGGTGATAGAGCAAAGTGTAAACATTGTGGTCGTGATTATAAGGCCGATTCACGATTGAATAGAACAACATCATTGAATACTCATTTAAAGAAGTGTCAAAAAATACCACGAAAAGTTGATAATACTCAAACACAATTGTGTTTACAAAAGGATAGGAAAATTAATGGTGGGGTGCTTTAGAAATTTGATCAAGAACTAGTTAGGAGGGCTTTAGTTGAGATGGTAATTACGGAGGAATTACCTTTTAGTTTTGTTGAAAAGAAAGGCTTTAAGAAGTTTTTGAGCATAGCCCAACCTCTATTTAATGTTCCTTCTCATAGGACAATTACAAGGGATTGTTTTCAAGTTTACAGTGAAGAGAGGCTTAAACTAATGAAAAATTTCAGAGAAGTAAAACACAAAATTTGTCTTACCAAATACACATGGACTTCGTTACAAAGAATTAACTATATGTGTTTGACGGGTCATTTTATTGATAGAGATTGGGTGTTGCATAAAAGAATACTAAATTTTTGCCCTATCTCTAGTCATAAGGGTGACAAAATGGCAAAAGTTATTGGTAATTGTTTGCTTGAATGAAAATTGGATAAGGTATTCACTGTTACTGTTGATAATGCTTGTTCGATGATGTCACGGTCAAAGAATTGTCTAAACAATGTGAAAAACTAATTCGATGAGTGGCAAGCATCTTCACGTGAGATGCATGGCTCACGTACATAATCTAATTGTGCAATATGGTTTGAAAAAAATAAGAAAGAAATTGATATTTCTATAAAACGTGTTAGACAAGCTGTGAGGTATGTGAGATCATCTCCGCAAAGGACCTTAAAGTTTAGGGAATGTTGTGTACATCAAGAGGTAGAATGTAGCAAAACATTGTGTTTGGATGTTCCTACTAGGTGGAATTCCACCAACTTGATGTTGGAAAGGGCGCAAAACTTTGAGAAGGCCTTTGACAAGCTTCATCTTTTTGATGATGGATTTTCTACTCATCTTTGTACAAATGCTTGTGAGGTGGGAATGTTGCAGGTCCATTTGTATGTGACGATTGGGTGAATGTGAGAAACGTAATAAATTTCCTGAAAGATTTTATGAGCTCACCGAAAAAGTTTCAAGTACACGTTATGTCACTTATATATATGAGCTTGATAGTCATTTAAAAGCTTGTTTAACTAGTGATGATGCTAATTTTAGTTAGATGGCAGGGAAGATGAAAGAAAAGTTTAAAAAATATTGGGGTGAACCTGAAAAGATGAATAAAATGATATTCATTGCTTTTGTATTAGATCCTATTAACAAATTAGAGTATGTTGGTTTTGCACTTGAGGAAATGTTCGGGGAGGAACCAAGGAAGAAATAAACTGCCCGAAGTGGATGCTTATTTAAATTCTTTGTTTGGGGAGTATCAAAAAAGATATTCAAAAGGATGTTATCTTAAATCATCTCCATCTATATCTACTTCATCTGATGACACATTTGATTCATCTGGTGGGAATGTGAGAACGAAATCTGTGAGAATAAAGCAATTGTTGAAAAGGCAAAAGGAAGACTCTGGTAGTGGAGGTGCTAAATCCGAGTTGGAAAGATATATTGGTGAAGGACAAGAGACATTGTATTATAATTCTAATAACTTTAAAATCTTAGTTTGGTGGAAAATTAATGCGCCTCGATTTCCTATTCTATCTGAGCTAGCTCGTGATGTATTGGCGATTCCAATTTCTAGTGTTGCATCGGAATGTGCATTTAGCACCGGTGGCCGCATTCTTGATTCATTTAGGAGTTCATTGACTCCTCGGTTGGTACAAAGTCTTGTTTGTGTTCAATATTGGTTTAGATGTGAGGGTACTCCTATTAATGTTGAAGAAGATTTGGAGTTTCCTGAGCAAATTGAACTTGGTAAGATTTTTTGTTTTATGAGTGTTTTAGTGAAAATTAGTTTACTTTGTAAGTTTAAATGACACACTTTATCAAATTATATTTAGATATAGCAACGAGCGGGGAGAGAAACTTGCATTGTTGAAAGAGATACTAGCATTGTTGATGAATAGTTTGAACAAGTGGCGAGTTTAAAGATTTGCTTGTTTTATGATATCTTTTTGTTATTTATAATTAAAAATATTTTATTTGACTTGTGATCTTTTCTTATTTTGTAGGTTCAAAGCAAAGTGCCTTCATTGTGGTCGAGTTTATAATTGTCATCCGAAGCATTATGGAACTTTTGGCTTAGTGAAGCATATTAAGAAATGTCTCATGCTTCATCCAGTGATTCGTATTTAAGACTTTAAGTATCCTTTTCTAGATTATTTTGTGGCTTGTGGGTTGTGGCTAGTTTGCCACTGTTTTGTTGTTTGGTGATGGTATTTCTAGACTTGTTTTGTTTATCTCTTGAATTCTTCAGTATCTTATATTGAACTAAAATAGTAGCTGATGCATGCTTCTTTAAAACTTCAGCATTGCTCCCATATATAATAGCTGCTGCCTGCTTTTATAAACTTCTAATTGTGCAACTAAAATAGTAGCTGCTCTCATAACTTGCAGTGACTTCTTACTGTTCTTAGGATGTGCAGTACTACTGCATTTGTCACCTTTTCTCTTTTGATTAGCATTCTGCTATAAATGGTAATTTTGCTGTCACCTTTTCTCTTTTCTCTTTTGAGTAGCTAGTTGAATCTTTCATTAGTAATGTCATGACCAAAGAAAGCAACACTGGCTTTCGTTCTTGATCAAAGAAAGCAACTACATGTTTATTTCGAGAGTGCCAAACTGCCAACCAGAAACAGTGTAAGAATTTGCTACAATTAAAGATCTGTAGTCTACATCGGATAAAAAAATCTTAAACCGTTAATAACTGAAAAACTAAACCGAAAATAACCGAACCGAACCTTGAAAAAACCACACTGAACCGTAAAAACTTTGGTTTGGTTTGGCTGTTAATATTACAAAATCGAAAACCGATAAACCGAACCGTACTTTCATACTAACCGAGCGAACCGACCAACGCCCACCCCTAGTAAAAATGGCCGAAACCCCCGAAATAGAATACTTTATAATACTGCTCCAGCAACACCCTTCGCAAACGCGGGAAGACCATCGCATTCGCGATGAACAAAAACACACCGGCACAAAAAGACTCTATGCGTTTGCGGCATAGTCCACGCGAATGCAATGTATTGCAGAACAAACCCTTCGCGAACGCGGCTGTTACTTTGCAAACGCGAAGACATTTCCTTCAGCTCCTCAACAACAACTCTATGCGAACCAACACCTCATCTCGAATGAGGAACACAATCAACTTAACGCGTTCCATATATCGCGTCCGCGAAGAACAAATTCGCAGGCGACCAAATTACACTTCGCGGTCGGGGCTGGACCTTCACGATCGCGAAGAACACGAGAAGCAACAGGTAACAGCAGAAACCAACAATAACAACATGGCCCAAAATGGTTTGAAACCCGTCCGAAACTCACCCGAGCCCCTCGAGACCCCGTCCGAACATACCAACAAGTCTCATAACATAACACAGACTTACTCGAGGCCTCAAATTACACATGACAACGTCAAAAGCACGAATCACACCTCAAATCAAACTAATTGAACTTTTGAACTTTCAACTTCCAAATCTCGTGCCGAACTATATCAAATTAACTCGGAGTGACCTCAAATTTTGCATACAAGCCTCAAATAACAAAACAAATCTATTCCAACATACAAGCCTCAAATAACATAACAAATCTATTCCAACTCTCGGAACCAAAATCCGAACCCGATATCATCAAAGTCAACTTTCGGTCAAACTTATGAACTTTGCAATCTTTCAAATTCCCAATTTTCGTCAATTAGTGTCGAATCCTTCTAGAAATATCCAAATGCAAATTCGGGCATACACCTGAGTCCAAAATCACCATCCGGACATAACAGAACTATCAAAAATCCGTTCTAGGGTCAAATTCGTAAAAGTCAAACTTGATCAACTCTTCCAACTCAGTGGCTTTTGGATATAAGAATTGTAAAATTCCAAGAAAAAGTGAAAAAAATTTCAAGTGAAAATGGTATTTGAGATTTAGAGTTTTGGACATAAATATTATTTTGGGTCATTTTTGAAGTTTTGTAAGTGTTTTGAGTAAAATTTTTGAAAAACAACTTTTGGAGTTTTTCAAATTTTTGAAAAATTTCAAAATTCATTTTCAAGTGAAAATTGAAAAATTTATGGCCAAACACTGATTTCGAAAAAAAGTGAATTTTGTTTTTATGTCCAAGCGCGCTCTTAAAGCCTCAACGATGAAATTCATTCTTCCAAATCGATTCCGAATAATTTGAAAATCAAAACCGACGATTCACACAATAATACATCATACGGAGCTACTCATGCCCTCAAACTACCGAGCGAAGTGCAAAAGCTCAAAACAACCGGTCAGGTCGTTACATCCTCCCCCACTTAAACATACGTTAGTCCTCGAACGTGCCAAGAGTCGTTCCAAATCCATCAAATCGTCGCGTAACCTTACCATGCACATACCCGGGGCTGATCCCACGTCACCTTAATTCATATAAGCCTTACGGTACCATCGAACTGAAGATCCTTAATCCAACCTTAGCCCATAAACCTTGGAACCTAATTTCCAACATCCGGAATTCTCTACAAGACCCGAGTCTCGTATGCACGCACTGTATAAGTTTGAACAAGCTGTATCAACCCATAACCATAGCCCAAGATGCAATCACATGATATACCACATAATTCAAATACTCATAGCAATAATTCCCGACCATAATAACTGCTCGGAGCAAACCCAGTACCAGTAATATACCTGATATCAAACAAAACCTCGTTCTAAAACCTTTGTACATTACCAATGATGAAAGAAGCACGCAGAAACTCATAAACACTTATCAGATCAACAAGTCATGGAGCTCCCTCTCCTTTGATAAGAACTATAGCCAATTTCTAAGCCGATCAACGGCATTATCCTTCCAAATATACCGCAAACAAATCCAATAGCACCCATTCTAGGTCCGATGATCTCATCTCATCACACAACCACTCTACTGACATGCCAAATCAATACAACCTAAAACCACAACCCACACAATTTGTACACCAATAAGCAACAACCCAAATGTACTTAATAAATGACTCAAACGAGAGAAACATCCCGCAAGTCCAACAAGTACCACCACAACCGTAATGCTACAAACCCATCTTACATAGTAGAACCAAGACAAACGAATCTAACACAACGGATCATATCCCGACATAACCCAATTGCAATGCGTGACCCATCCAAACATGGGTCCATATGAATACCTCAAGCCACCATGCTCAAAATCAACAACTACACGTAATTCGACATCAAATAAAGTGTATGACCATAACCACGGAGAAGAAAATAGCACAATATACCAAATTCTGGAGAGAATATAACCAAGGCACAATCAACCATTCGACACCCCAATAACCATCTCGCTCAAATCCCGCTACAAGACCCAAACAAAATCGCCCCATGTGTGCTTATAACCAACAAATCACAACTCCTCGTAGCATAGAGGAGTAACACATAGATCATATCATATCATGAATAAGCTCAACTTTAACCGAATGGCACATCCCCCACAATAGTAGTACAGAGTCGACCAATCCGTTCCGGTGTAGAATACACATCCTCGTTGGGCCTATCAATGGGCCCCAGATCAACTCTGGTCATTCACAAATAGATAAATAATCCTCCAGAAGTCCACAATGACCTAACCATAACATATAATATCATCTAGCTAGCTTTGGCCACATCTTCACAGTCCACAACCACAAAACAATCTGCTTCTAAGAACTCTTGGTCTCCAAATCCGTAGAACACATGAATCACTATATCTAATCCCAACTTCACCGCCCCAATGTCTAACACATCTCTCATATACAATCATCCCATGAGGAATACTTCTATAATTCTTCCGTTCCACATAGCAAAATCTAAATATCAGCAGTCAATCAACTAGGCGAGTACCGCGATACTAATGAAGCATCCGTAAGTCAACACTCAGTGCACCTTCTAAAATGTACGCTCTCCTCAGGCGATACCAAGTAGTAATATCATTCATCTAGTCATCTGAAACCGCCCATGTTGTCTAAGAATTCATGCCATTCCTTTCAAAACTAAACCGTGACCTTGCACACGCAAATCTTAATCCCACACAACATACCTTATCTATCATGAATATGAAAAGTATGAGAATCTCATAATCAAATCTGAGTCACAAGTAAACTACATACTCAATTAGCCAGGAACCTTCCATTTGATCTCATCCAGGAACCACAACATGCAACATGCTCCTTACGCCAGCAGGAAATATACACCTCGAACCGTGGTAGAAACTATTGAGAACACTTTGAAATCCATTTGCATATAACCCAGCTATCAGAACCGAATCCCTCTAACTCAACCAAGCCACGCAGGTCACCAAAACCCAAGAGCATTTCCATGAAACACCTGTAGAGGCTCACCACATCATAAGTACCCAAAGAACCGATCACATCTATTAGCGTGTTGATCCAAGCTATTACCAAGTTGTCCTATTTCTCTGAGTTCCTTCCGAATTACCCTCAAATGGACACTTCCCTTGCAGGAACACCACGATCCTTAACCAAAACTCACCCCACGAGATCCTAGCATTAAACCACACCGCCCTAAGGCCCATAAGCCGTTGTATTCCCTCTTAAGCACCCCAAAAGTACCACAACCGAGACACCCACTCTAAAGAGACTTTCTGTGAATCTAAAGTTGTTTCCCTTACCTTCCTGATATTGAAATGTAGAATCCATAATGATATAGAAAAACCGCAATCCCCGACACCATCTGATGCAAATCTCAGATTCTAGCCATATACAGGTCCGGAAAATTTCAATTGCCACATATAAATCTTGAATCCATTAGAACCTTCTCAAGAGTCATCCACTTAGCTCAAATCTCAATTGCACCGCCCAAACGGGCTGAACGACCTTCGCCCCATTAGCACAACAACACCTAACGAAGTAACCCCGCCTTAACGCAATCGAGCAAAGTCCTACTCTATGTGCACTACATCTTCCACAATAACAACTCAATCCTTCCATGATCTCCATGTACCCATAAAGTGTGACATAACCCGTATCCAAAATTTCCTTACCTCGAGTCATCCTCTATCTCAACCTCCGCAAATTACATCTAATTCATAAGTATGCCTCAAACCGAAACCAGCACAATACATAACCATGCAATCAAATCGGTGATAGCAGACTCCCCCACTTTACTCAAAATCATGGAATACAACATCTAATAACTCATAATACCCATACTCTATTACTACCAAAATCCTGCACCGAATTTCAACTCAATCCTTCATAAGCTCCTGTAACACAAACCATCTAATACCTCAAATAATCTATAAACATGGCATTCATCCTCGTGAGGGTCAGGTCAACTATTACAACCGATCCAACTCAAATCGCACAAATATGACCCACTGATAGGAAAGAAAGCCTCCACATAACATCATAAGTATCACACACATATAAAGTACCCCACTCTATACCCTTTCACAGCCACGACTAATACGCAGTCCCTTAATCTTTCCAAGTCTGAACTCATCATCAAGACATGAAAATCTACTAGCTCCGCAAATAAACAACATGAAGGATTCCACATTACGATCATAACTCGAGACTATACAACACATTAAGACAGAAATCAAGCACCCAATGGTCCTTTTTACATCTCAAGCAAACTCTTCTCATCATGTTCAAACCATCTGAACACATCCTGCAGTTGCATCATACTTCATCACATAGGCACCCAACCACACATCGAGTCACAAATTCCACTCATAGGGGCACTACCGGCCATATAAGTCCAAAAGTATATACTCACACAACTGAAATTACCGAGCCTAAGCTGCGCTCTAAACCTGGCCTCAAGTCCTCCAGATTGGCCTACCACCAAAACACAGAAAACATTTCGCGCCTCATTCATGGGATCCACAAGCCATCGATGCACAGCTGATACCGGGCGCTCACATGCGCATACGAATGCGTGGAAGGAATTCAAAGAGTTACGCTTCAAGCTGAGTCAATACCACACGATAAGAAAAGAAAGATGGGAGGTTTATCCTAAATGTCGTGTAGCCTCTCGAAGATAGGTATGTACGTCATCATACCCATTCGCAAGACTCTACTAGACACTTGCTCATAACTTGCAGATACTATGAACCCGGAGCTCTAATACCAACTTGTCACAACCCAAAATTCAACTAGCCGTGATGGCACCTAACCCGACCCGCTAGGTAAGCCAATAAACGACTATCCAATTTAATGAGATTTATTAAGATAAATGAATGATAAAAAAATAACTGAGCATGTATATCTTTCCCAAGGACTGGTAGTACAAATCATGAGCTTCTAAGATTTAGAATTTACAAAGTTAGTATGAAATAAATACATCATTTGTCCGAATGTACATAAACAGATTTTCATAAGTCTAGAGCTACCATGAACAAGAGGCAGTTGTAACCGGAATGCAGGTACATCTTCAATGCTAGCTTCCGTCATACACATCAACATCAGCATCCAAAATCTGCACGCAAGGTGCAGAAGTGTAGTAGGAGTACAACCGACCACATGTACTCAACAAGTAACAAACCTTACCTTAGGTTGAAAATAGTGACGAGCTAGGACAAAGGTCAGAGTCCAACACAAATAGCCAACAACAACTCATAACAATATAATAAAAGTGGCACAGGAAATTACTCAGAGATATAATGTTCAGCTCGTTCATCGTTCGGAAAATAGGCATGCTTTTCAAGTACCACAGTGAAAACCCAAATCTTTTACCGAAAGCACCAAAATTTGATTAAGTTTGTAAAATGGTGATTTTCCTTCCAAAACTTTTCAACAGGTAAATGTTTCGTTATCAAATGGCATGAGAAAAGAAAATCTCTATGCCCACATGTCAATGTGTATGAGAAGTCATGAATGACGTGATATCGTACAGCTTGAGGAAAATGCATCTCTATGCCTGCATGTCAAATGCTCATGTTGAATACGATACAACATAGTGAACAACCATATGCATACTCTCGGAGTATCAATCCACTCAGTCCTCACAACACTTAGTCCTCACGGTTACTTAATCCTCCCAATCGCTTGGCACTCGCACTTGCACTCAGTAGTTACCTGCGCTCACTATGAGTGTGCAGAGTCCGAAGGGGCTCCTTCAACCCAAGCGATATAATAAGCCAATCATGGCATAAATCATAATAACATGCTACGGTGTGCAGCCCGCTCCCATAAATATCACTCACAAACAGGCCCTTGGCCTCACTCAGTTATCAATCTCTCCAGTCTCTCGGGCTTACAATATCATAAAAATCAGCCCAAAACTAATATGATGTATCAATAAATAGCATCAAAGACTGAGATATGATATGAAAATGAATGAGTATGACTGAGTATATAACTGCAATTTAAGCAAATAACTCCACAGCAGATATGACCTCGGTGGGTCCCAACAGAATCAACATATAGCCTAAACAAGGTCTCTAACATGAATCACAACTCAACTATAATAACACACAGAAATCTCATGGACAAAAATAGATTAGGTAACTACACAGTACCATAGAAATAACCGAGTCATAATTCACATGGTGCATGCCCACATGTCCGTCACCTAGCATGTGCATCACCTCAACACCCAAACACATATCATGTGTATTCAGGGGTTTATACCCTCATCATCAAGTTTAGAAGTGTTACTTACCTCGAACAAACCAAATCCAATATCGAGCAAGCCAAACGATGCTCCAAAATGCCATATCGCGCGTACCGACCTCTAAATGGCTCGAAACTAGCCAAAAGCAACTTGAATACATCAAATAAATCCTAAGGAAACAATTCTAATTAATAAAGGTCGAATCTTTACTCAAAGCCCAAAATCAACCAAAAAGTCAAACCCAGGACCACACATCGGAACCCGACAAAACTCGCAAAATATGATAACCCATTCAATTACGAGTCCAACCATACTAGTTTTATTCAAATCTGACTCCAAATCGGTGTTGAAAACTCAAGAATTCGCTCTATGAAACTTTAGTTAAAAACCCCCAATTTCTGTTTTGAAACCCTTGATCAAATGCTGTGAGCACGTGATTTTTACCGTACCCGAAATACCTTTATAAAACTATCAAGTAATTTTTAATTAATTATTAGTCATTTTAGGGTTTATTAGGTTTAATTACTCAACTGTTAATTAATTAATTCATGAAAATACTCAAAAATATCATGCATCGCATTTAGGATTTGTTTTTACATTTTAAGACTAAGTTAGTAATTGTTGATTTCATAAAATTGAAAAAATCATAAAAATAGTGCATTTTTACACTCTTTTAGTTTTAATGTATAAATCATAGAATCTAGCATTATGATAATTCTTATAAGTAGTTATATTAGTTTAATGTCACATTTTAAATAGATTAAATTTTAGTCACTAAGTAATCTATTTATTAAAATTGAAAAGAGAGTTAAAATAAATGATTAAGGAATATAAGTAAAAGAGGGAAAATCGGATTGGGCTGGAATCAAACCAGCCCAAATCATTTAACCCCACTTAGGCGCAATCCGTTGGCAAAGAAAGAGCCCAAATCTTTCCACTCTTAAGTCCGGTTACATCCGGACCGTTGATCTCAACAAGATCAACGGTCCATAATCCACCCCACCTCATATAAAACCATCCTAATTAAACCCTACTCCCATTTTCATTTTGTTCGCCCAAACGCTCCCTTAGCCGCCGAACCCTAGCCGCCCAACCTAGCACCCGTCGCCGGCCACTGTTTCCGGCCATTATTTCCGGCCAAATTAACCCAAATCATTCCCCAACTCACCCCCGTCACTTTTCCCACTTCAATCGACCCTTTTATCCACTAAAAACCCAAAAACCCGAGGAGCCCATGTAAAAATCGAAACTTTGAAGAATAAAATCAAGTTTTTAAACAAAAGTAAGTTTTAACCGTGTGTTCTTGACAAGAACACAAGGTTTAAACTTTGTTTTTGTCACAAAATCATCAAAGTTAAGAAGATGGTTCAAGGTAATTGATTATTTCCGTTTCATTTTTAATTTTTGGGTATTTTTAGGGTTCATCTTCTACCCCTTTCTTCAATTAGTTTCAATTTTCTGATTTTGGGGATTTTTGTAAAAGTAGCCATTTTCGTTTTGGTAGGCTAGCACATAAATTAGGCTAAATTATAAAGTGGCTAGTATTTAAAAGGAGGTCATAGACAACTATAGGGGGGTAATTGCAAATAAAAGATACTAAAAGGGGAAGGGGGTAATTTTAGAAAAATCCCAACAGATTTCTGTTGGGATTTGATTTTGCTCAATCTGTCAGAATCGTGGGGGAGTGGGGAAAGGTTTAAGTGTAATGATTTTCTGAGGTCTGAGAATTGAGAGGAAGAAAACAGTGAAGGGGTCATTTTGGGAGAGGTTCTGATAAGTCTAAAAATTTAAAAGAAAAGGAGAAGCGAGCACTGTTTTTCTTTTTCTTTTGATTTTTGAAGAAGCAAGTTCCATCACGATTTTCCTTCAAAATACACTGATTCCCCCAAGTCTTAAAGTGAACTTCATTGACTGTTTTCCTACTGTCACGAAGCTATCGGATTCGATCTGCTTGCTGTTGGTCTGCTAGCTGTCTCTCTGTTTGATTACTGGTGAGATTGAGTTGCTCCTGTTCATTTGTTGCTGCTTTGATGAGGCCGTTTCATTGTTCAATTCGCATAGGTCAGTGTCTAGCTTCTCATGTAATTTCGTTTCAGAAATTTGAATAAACATGCTGTTTGATGTTTATCGGCTCAATTTCTCACATCTTTGATCTGCCGTTCATTTCATTTAAATTCGCTCATTCACTATTGACAAGTATGGGTATGTCATTGAATTGTTCTGCTGTATCTTTCATCACTTATATATGAATCTGCTGCCGGTCTTTGTTATTTAAGACAACCGATGATTAGTTTATATGTGGTTATGCAACGATTGTCTCATTTTGTGTTGTTCTGTTTTCGCTGGCACCCTTGCCATATTAATTCCTGATATGGTTCTCTATGAAATTCTCCATGTTGCTATTAGATCTCAAATGGGGATTAGTTGATGATTCTGATTCTGTTTGCCATTAACTATGATTGATTCTGCGACTGTTCTTTACTGGTAGCATATATTTACTGTTGTTAGATCCTTAAAAGTATAGCCGAACTTGGAAATATGACTATGCCATTACCATCTCATTTTGGTTGGTTGAAATTGATTGAAATTGACTGTGAAGACTGCCCAGAAAACTATTAACAATAACACTGCCCAGTTTTTTCTTGTCAATTGTGTTAAAGCTGGTGTTTGCTTGGCCAGTTTAAAAGTTGAGAATTTAGCCTAAACTCATCATATTATTGGTTTTATTCTAGATAGTGACATTACTAATGAAAAAAATTGAAGTTGTAATTGTGAATGGTTTTTATAACTATGTCTAGCAATTAGATTAGGGCCGGTTAATCTTCAGAAGTTTGTTGTATTATTAAGATGGAGTTTGACATGTAATCATACTTATTATTTTGACTGTTGCGGTTATGATTAAGTGTGAGTTGACTGATCTCATTTAGAATGAATGTTATGGAATTACGCTACTAGTCACTTTACTGAATTATTGGCCATGCTTGTGGTTAGCTGTTTTCCATAAAGAGTCCGTGTGCTTCAGAGATTCGTTTGTCCATCTTCGCAAACCATTGACTATATTTGCAGATCTTCCTATGTTAGAACTTTGAAATTAATTGTTTCTTTAAAATTAGTAGGGGTGCACCATATAGTTAATAACGACCCCGATGGCCCTCTTAGTTAACTAATTGCAAGATTAGGATACAAGCCTCAAATGCCTATCAATTTATTAGAATTCGCCTTTAGATATTAATTAATTGTGTTGTCACTATGGGTACGGTTCCCGTGACATAGTGACAATGCGAACTTCGGGGGTGCCTTTCAGGTGATCCGATTTTAATAATTTTAAATAATAAAATCTTTAAAACTAATTTAAGGCGTGCCATACTAAATGAAATTACAAACATATGGCCCTCATTAAATTAAACACTTAGAAAACCGAGGCGTGCTATTCAGTAAATTTCATGGCCCTAGAAAAGTTAAAAACGCGTAGCTGCTTTAGGCGCGTTATTTTAATAATTGAATTTCCTAAACTCGGGTGCGCATTTTTGTGACCCAAATCCAAAATTCCGATGTTTAATTAAAAGATGTTACAAATTACGGGTGCATTTATGTGACGTGATTCGTGACATATTTTGATTAGCATTGCAATTCTCCAATAATTTTAAAAAGCGAAAAAGCGGAATAAAGTGAAATACACTATAGGCTAATAACAGGTATTAACATTAGATAATAAAGCCGATTATGACAATAAGCGACCATGCTAAAGCTACGGAACCCGAGGGTGCCTATCACCTTCCCGTGGGTTAATAGAATTCCTTACTTAGAATTTCTGGTTCGCAGACTTCTTTATGAAAGTCGAACTTTTCCTCGATCTGGGATAAAACCAGTGACTTGGAACACCAATTTAAATTTTCAAGTGGCGACTCTGAAAATAATTCAACAATCCCATTTCGATCAATGTCACTTTAATTGAAAAAACTCATTTTTATACATTTCCTCTCCCGGGGGAGTGTACGAAAAGAGGTGTGACAGCTCTGGCGACTTTGCTGGGGATCGAACCCGGAATCTCTGGTTCAGGGTTCAAGAATTCGAACTGAAATTAATTGTTATTGTCGGCTTTTTGTCTGAATTTGATTACCTGTTGTACTCAACGTGCTAAATGCTTCTTTTTCCGCTTTAATATTATCTGAACTGCTGTAAATTGTTCCGAACCTTTCTCTTCTCATCTCCGAGGCGTGCATGCTGGTCGTGACGTCCCATTCTGTTAGTGTCTTACCATAAAATAAGAAAGAGGACGGATAAGTTACAAAGCCGAGTGGCCTTTTGGTGCCCTGTACGTAGCCCCCTCCTCGGCTCGAGTTGTCCGCTCGGGTTCACCAGTCTAGACCAGTACCCAGGTTTCAGCTTAGAATAACGTGACCTCATGCCGGATCCCTAGTAGGAACGTTTATTTGCATCATGTGCATTTGACTTAGGGGACTCAATACAGGGGTTGGGTCCGTCTAGGACAGGTTACCCCGAAGTCAATGACCATCCTAATGCATAAATTATGTACTACCTGTGCATTATTTCATCTGGGTTTGCGTGTTAACCGGCTATTAGAATAAAATTTGAAAATTGAAAAATGTAATGATGAAGGGCGAGGTATAAAAATCGAGGGTCGTCACACATTTTCAAAAAACCTGGTGTGCAAATAAGGCGAAATGCTGCAGAAATTTTTGAAAAAAATAGAAAAAAAAAGATATAGAAAATGAAAAATTCACATTTCAAAATCAAGGAAAAGAGAAAATAAAAAAAAAGGAATTTTGGAAATATTGAAGTTCAAAATATATTGTCTTTCTAAAATGAAAAAAAAGAGAAGAAAATTGCTAAATATTTGCTTTCTTACTTTTGAAAGCGCGAAATATTTTTCTTTTTGTAGATAAACAAAAATTCAAAAAAACATTTTTCTTACTTTTTCTGAGTGTTCTTTTCTTGCTTTTATAAAATAAAAATCCAAAATAAATGAGTTCAAAAAGTATATTTTGCTCTAAAAAATAATATTTTCTTTCCTGATTTTTAATAATAAAGTCTTAGGAATTCAGGGTGTTGAAAATTTTTCTCCCTTCCTTGAAAAGATGAAACAAAATTCAAAAATTTTTTTTTTTTACTTTTGAAAATTTCCAAAGTAGTCATTCTTGAATCATAATAAAAAAAAATAATTCAAATTCCAGGGGTACCCCCCTTTTTCTTCTTTTAAATATTTTATTTCAGGAAATTTCGAAAACAAAAGTCGTTAGGTAATATCGTTTTGCATAAATAGCCCAAATGTCTCCAAAAGGACGCCGAAAGGCTGTTGTTTCAAAAAATGATCACTTATTTCAATTTCTGGCTATCTAGCAAGCACAGCCCTAAAATCTTCCCTTTTGAAGTGCTGAAGGACCGTATTGGCAAAAATAGCTGTGTTATTTAAATTTTTTGCAAGATGACGCCTTTTTGTAAATAGTAAAAAAAAATTAATTAATAAAGACAAAGCCAGAAAATGATCAACGAAAAAGAGCAAGAGCAGGATGGGAAGAAAAGAGTGAAAATTAGAAAATCAAAAAAAAAAGAGAACTTTTGAGCGGGATAAGCAAAGCCGGGATGAAACATGCAACCAGATGAAACATATAGAAACACATTTAACTGCTTAGGTGCATCACACCTCAACGTGCGATTACCTATCTGTTATTTGTTCAATCTAACCGGTTTGCTTTTTGAGCATAGGTTTCTTCAAATAGGTGGTTAGTTTGTTGGCATCCTGGCAAGCCATCCATACTACACCCGGTCAAAACGCTAGACAATCATGGTTAGCAAGGAAACAGACACCGCAGTTGTAGACCCGCCAAGAGAGATTATTGAGTCAGAATCGGAATTGCAAGAAGAGGTCATGAGGTTAAAGCATCAGATGACGGAAATGTACCAAGCGTGGATTAGGGGACACCCTCCACCCTCATTCCCCACCAGCTACACAGAAAATCCCGCCCCCATTCCACCACTCTCTCAATCCCAAATGGCCAATGTCGTCGATCTTTTCCCATGACATGCACCTGGCTTTCATAACAAAATGTTAGACCAATCTCAGGGCTGACACAACCGAATTGGTTGAGGAAAACCTCTTACCACAATTACCCTGGCACGTCAGCTCAAGCTTTCCATGCTCCACCAACCAAAACAACCTCATATCCTACTCCGCCGACTGCTCCTATTTTTTTACCTCCTCCACAAGATACCCTCCACCGATCTGCTAGTGAACCTGCATTTCCCGCTCCTGACACCCACTACCATACACCGGAGCCCACTTTCAAGATCCCAGATCCTTACTCTTATGCTCCTCAATTTGAGCCTCATGTGGAAACTGATAAACCACCCAAGAATTCCGGGCAAGAGGAAATGCTTAGGAAGTTGCAAAGCCTCGAGCAGTCGTTGAGGAAATGCAAGGGTTTGGGAATCAGGTGAGTGTGGCCTATAAAGATCTTTGCTTGTTTCCTGATGTCCAACTGCCTGCTGGGTTCAAGACGCCCAAGTTTGACCTGTATGACGGACACGGAGATCCCTTTGCCCATATAAGGGGTTACTGCAGCAAGATGAGAGGTGCTGGAGGAAAAGATGAACTGCTGGTGGCTTACTTCAGCCAAAGTTTGAGTGGAGCGGCTCTAGAATGGTACACCCGCCAGGATAGTAACAGGTGATACACTTGGGACGACATGGCTCAGGCTTT
>MCJB01038890.1:43820-143610 GCA_002018475.1 Nicotiana obtusifolia | reverse complement strand
ATATATATATATATATATATATATATATATATATATATATATATATAAGTTGTATATAAATTGAAACTTTTGACCGGATCCCGTATAATAATAAATTATATACAAGTTGTATATCATATAGTTTTTGACTGAATTTGTATGTATTTTATACAAAAGTTTTGTTACTTTTTGTAAATAGAAAAATCTAGCTAAAGTGGACAAATATTATCCTAATTTTATATATATACGAAAAAATTCCTTCAATAAACCATTGTTATATTTATTATAGTTAAAGTGTCTTAATGCCAAACTTGAGGGGCCATATGTACTGGGCCAAAAAGAAAAGATCCCTACTTATATCATCAATAATAGAAAGGACAGAAAATGAAGAGACCCACTGAGGAATGGTCATGACTCATGTACAAGTACAACCGATGATAAACAACCAGACAAAAAAAGAAATTAAAAAATGGAGTTATCACTTATCAGGAGTTGTGGCTACCTTTATCAGTGTCCCCCCCCTTCATTTATCATTTTGCTTTCACCAACCCCATATTTACAACTACATTTACAATTTAGTACAACTATTATTGTCCTCTCTTCTTATGACTTGCTACTTCTTTCAATACACACGCCCATTTCACTCACATTTATCCCATTTCTATCTTAAAACAGTTACTTTACCTATAGTGAATCATTTATTCAATGTACTTTATTGGCTCATTTCTGGTTTTCATTTTTTCTTTTTTATATAATAAAATGGTGACATGAGATGATTTTAAACGAAAGACGTTGTTAGTGAGAATTTATATTAACGACTATAATTGTTTTAGGACTGAAGATTTGCAGTTGTTGGCATTATAGATTATTAATATGTTATAAGATCTCATATTTATCCCTATACTAGTATACAAATTAATGGTTTTTTTTTTATTCTTTGGTGAAATTGTTACCCCAATAATGTTCACCTTTAAATCAAAGTAATTAAAGTTCATCAACTAGGAACCTGTTTTGTTATATGACCTAAGTAAGTATCGTGTTCATGTGCGTTCCACAAGATTTAATACTGCTTTCATGTGCATTAAACTTAATAAACAACTGATCTTGTTGGAAGTTTGATTGGTAGTAATAAAAAATTAATATGTAGGGTATATATGAAATCTGTGTTTATCTTTTAAACTGAATAAATGACCTCTCTTTAACTTTGTATCTAGTATATATGTATCTACAAACCCCAAAAGTGAACAGAAGAACCACTTTTAAGAGTGTAGACCTTTTTAGTATAGGAAAAACGAATCCAGTAAAGACAAAGCTCTCAAAATCATATAGAGATACAAATATCTTCTCCAAACTCAACATATGTATCCAAACCTGTTGCACCAGCAAGGCAACAACCACTTCTTTAATTCAAAATTCTGTGATGTTTTTTTCTTCTTCCTAAAAGGCAAAAGCAGATAGGAATTATGAAGAAGAAAAGGAGGCACTGAGGGTGGCAAATTAGACCAACTCATAATAGGTGAAAAGATCATATTGGCAGAGTATAACAGAAGGAAATCTCAAACTTTTCTTCTTTTTAATCCAGAAAGTTCGATTTATTTGAAGAGATGATGGGATCTTTGTTATTTTAGTAGTTTTAATATATTTACTGTTAAAATTCGTATTCTTATTTCACATTTTATTTGACATAAAATAATACGAAAAGTCTAGCATAACTATATTGCATATATTATCTATAATAAAAAATATATACTAAGATGGTAACCAAACCAAGTAAGAGTCACATATGCTAAATTTTATCATAAATTAATTCTTTGTATTCAACCAACAAACGGGCCCTTAGTGTACATACCTCATGTGGGGTTACGATTTCTAATACATACCTCATTGTGCTTACACAAACTTTCGTTTTTCACGTATTACGTTAAGTGTATAAAAATACTATGAACATGTAGAGGTTAAGAGAATTAGATTTGTAATCCAATTAAATATGAAAATAAATATAGTTGCACTTACACAAAAATTTGAAGCATAAAGTTTAAACGTACAGAAGTCTATCGTCTAAGTTTACATAATATTTAAAACTAAGGAAAAAGTATGTTATCAGCTGAAATCACAGAAAAAAGTATGCATAATTCTAATAAAGTCAAAATGTATTCATGATTCTTTTGCTTAACTTAAGATGTTAGTATTGCTAACCTTTATCTAGTAAATCGTCATCATTGTCTTGATCATTATATGACGTTTGTGCTATAGGATTCCCACTAGGCAATTTAACTTTTCTTTTATGGTTTTTCATCCTGAGTTTCTGTCTGAAGCTCGATTAATCTAAATGAAGGTAAAATACTTTCCGACAAGAAAAACTTCACACATCGTCCAATTTCTTCTTATTAGTTCTCTGATTATCAGAATAATATTGAAATGTAAATCATTAGGCCAATCATTGTTCTAACTTCTGTATAAAAACCAACAAGTCCATTTCAACCTTTATCAGTCTATAACCCTCCTTTCCATAAGTTAGTAATTTGGCTAAAATTAAATAATCAAAAAAGAAGCTATCACCACTTCCTGTTTTGCTTTCTTAGCGAAATGCTTGCTTCCGTTCACATCAACTTTCGTTCATTTTCCTTTCGACTTTACCTATTCAAGGCTCAATCTTTTGTACACTTTTATCTTTTTTTGTACACTTATATATAATAATTATTTAAATTTTATATAGTTTTTAATTATTAAATATAAATAATTTTTAACACGAATAAAAAATAAAAAACAAAATAATCCTAAATGCTTTTGAAACCACAAGAAAAGAATGAAAAGCTGAGAGTTAAGAAAAGGACGTTCGTGTATCGATAAAGAGTGGTGGTACCCCACGCGTCGCAAAATGCATGTGGATGTGCTTTATATGTCACGTTGGCTTGGACGACCCGCCAAAAGGCGCCACTTACGCCAGCTGGCACAGACCACTATCCTTTTAAAATAAAAAGTGAAAATTTTATAGTATTTCGTATTGATTACTTCATATATAAAATAGTTTTAATTGAACATAATCCTTAATTATATATTCTAGTTTTTCTAATTGAATATATGATATCATCCTTCAACAAAAACTAATGAATTAAAGCAAACCTAGCACCTAGCTACGCCATTTTTAACCTTTAATGTCCATACAATAAAATAAGACAATTCATTATACATATATATGATTGGACAAAGTCAAAGTTTAACAACTTACATGAAATTCTTCCCTAGTTCCTGATAAGCATATTCTAGAAATTTAAGTCAAGTAGGCCAAGTAACATGACCATGAAGTTAACTCAATTAATTTGTGGGAAAAGAACTTAATTGAGAGTATATAAATGCCAAATCTCGTACCTTCAATAAATTAATCAAATGTGTTTCTTCTTGTGAAAAGACATTAAAGAATCAGAAAAATGATGTGGCTGGTTAAGCACACTACACGTCTAAAAATCTTGCTCTAACTTATTTGAAAATAAATTAACACTGCCTTATTTTCCATAATATGTTTCACCAAAACTTATACGGATACAGACTACTACAATATTGATTAGACATTATCAATTTTGATACTTCTTCTTCTGTTTTAATTTACGAGTTTTAGTTTAACTGATAAAAAAAATAGCTAAAAATACATATAATATATCAATATTTTTCTGAATCTTAAATATGACACGTGAAAAGTTAGAACTAAAGAGCTACTAAATATTAAAAAGACACAACCTAAAATCTTTTGTTAACACAGATACTTTTTGAAAACTTTTTTTAATTGCATATCGGAACCACAAAGAATATAGTTATTACTATAATAATCGAGCTAACATTTATTACGCAATTCTGTTTTTTCAATATTACTAAATTGTAAGCTGTAAATTTAATAATTTTGGGAACACTATATGAATTTAAACATCTACTTTTGGGTTTCCATTGTATCAAAACTCTAATTATAAGATCAAAACTAAGCATGAAAACATATCAACTTGAATCCAACATTTTCTTTTCTTTTTTTGAATTTTCCTTGGTTCCATTTTGTCCGAATTTGAGAGTTCCAATTGATTTTGGACTCTGCTGACATTTGATAAGAAGAGACCTCACCAATTTTTTGTGGTCCGTAGTGTACACGATATCTACCACTTGAGGCAGCCACCAAAACTCTGACATGGACAACTTTTACTATGTTTCCACAACTGCCAAACAATCATTGGATCACACATTATTATTTTACTATTTTTCTTTTGTCCATATTTAGTAAAATATTCAGTAAAAAATCTCAATTTAATTTTTGGCTAATTTTGCAATATTACCATAATCTCTCCCTTTCTCTATATATATACACTTCATTGGAGTTTAAAAGAAAAATCAAAAGAGATGAAGTACTCAATTTCCTCTCTCTGTTAAGGTCGTGTTTGGTTGAACACTGAAGTTCAGGTGAGAATCATTTGGAGGAGCCAAACAAGGCTCTGAAATGTATATGATATTTAAGCGATTGATCATCGGTGGAGAGATTGTTGAAGAAGAAGGCGAGTGGGAAAAAGAAAGATAAAGAATTCAAATACAATACGACTCTAGCTAAATATTCGTAGGATTATTCTTTTTTTTTTTCAGAAGATTTTGAAAGTATCTAGAAGATTCATCAGCGAGATTCCAGCTTACGGTAAAATTCTCTCCAGATTTGCAGTTTCTGTTATACAATATTTGAATTTTAAAATTATTCATGAGATAGTGAATTCTTTTTCAATTTTAGATTTCCGAAACGGTTTTGTTCTGTGTGTGTATATCTCTATATATATATATATATATATAATATATATATATATATATGTATATTTTGTTGAAGAAAAGAGTATTGTTTCAGGTGAGAGAATTGAGGCAATGGCGGCAAAGATGATGAGGAAAGAGGCGGCGAATGTGACCGCAATTGAATCTCAGTCACCTGTGGCGGCGGCGGCGGCGGCGACGACGGCGAAGATGAAAAATGAAGTGCAATTCGCGAAGTGCGAGTGCTGCGGATTGACGGAGGAGTGTACGCAGGCCTACATAGCGAGAGTGCGGGAACGAAATCAAGGGCGGTGGATATGCGGACTGTGCGCGGAGGCGGTGAAGGACGAGATTGTGAGATCGTCGTCGTCGGAGAGAAGGATCGGAAGAGAAGAAGCTTTAAATCGGCATATGACATTTTGCAAGAAATTCAAAGCAAACAGTCTGCCGAAAAATCCGACGGACGAATTAATATCGGCGGTGAAGCAGTTGTTACTGCGGAGCTTGGATTCGCCGCGGTCAAGCAGACAAGGTCTGGTTCGATCACAGAGTTGCTTTTCAGCTATTGATAGTTGATTTGAGTCTTTGCAACGTGATTGGTAGTATTGGAAAGAGAATTATTCGGGTAAATTAATAGATTATCAGTGGAAGTTATTAGTATTAGGCTTGAATAAATTCTTGCTGCTTAATGTGGTACGCAAAAATTGAACCGATTATGCATTTGCTTGATTTAGTTGTTGTTGTTGTTAGACAATTCTTTGGTAAAACATATCTATTTGGATCGTATATTGGTGAATCAATTGATGAAAATTTGGCTTTAATTTTGCAAAGTTGTTAGATCTTATGCCTAATTTCTGATGATCTATCAGAATTACTCCCCCTTATGGGTGGTTTCGTTATATACTGTTTAATGGAATGGTTCATCTTATAACCACACAATTAATATCTTATATACGTCATGCAGTTAATTGAACTGCAGACTTTTAATTGGTACGAAAGGCAGAAAAAGAAAATTTTGAACTACTTCAATATTTGCACATCTATATTCAAGGCAATTTGATATGAAAATGTTAATTTTTCGTAGGCCTGAAATGACTTCTAATTAAAAATAAGAGGTGGAAATCTTTTAAAGGGAATTTTAGCGTAACAGGTAAAGTTGTTGCCATGCGATCAGGAGGTCACGGGTTTAAGCCGTAGAAACAACTTCTTGCAGTAGGATAAAACGGTTGCGTACAGTACACCCTTGTGGTCCGGCCATTCCCGGAACGCTGCGCGTAGCGGGAGCTCAGTGCTGTCCTTTAGTCTCCTAATACAGAAATTGAGCCAAAATGTTATTGGATATGCATGGTTCAACAGTTCAAGTGGTTAACTTTAAGCAATTATTGAGTGGACAAAGCCAGCTTATTCCAGTTTCTTCAGCGTTTACTCTAATTCTTTTATTGAATAAACCACGAAATATTTCTCATTTTTCCCTTGATTCTCTTGGTCTGAGACTGAGTGAGAACTTGATGTAAAGTTTTGAAAAATCTTTTTACGTAACCTGTTTTTTCCTTCTTGTTCTGGTTTCGTTATCTTTTTCTGGGTGAAGATGCGCTTTTACACTAACAGTAACAGAAGAGAAAGAGATAACTGGAGTCTAGAGCAATTTACTTTTACAATGTCGCTGATTTGGAAAACAGAGGTGCAAATCCAGCGCCTTTGATCAAACACTTCTCAAAAGCTGATGAGAGTGACAAATAGATTCTGAAGCAAAATATCTAGTTTTTGATGGTGCTTTTGATTAGGATCACATTTTGTGGTTCGGGTTCCTCACTTCCTCTGCTGCTTCTTCTACCCAAGGTCTGGTCACAGTCTGTTCGGCACATTACACTCATTCATTGAAAGCTTGAAATAGGCATTTGACCGTTGTGAAACAAGTTAATTTTACCCTTACACATGATAGTGTCGCAATAATATTTCAACATAGTAAGAGAAGAATCATTGATTTACACAATTGATCATTGTGTTTAGTTGAAAAACTAGTAGCGCGAAGCTAACATACACTAGACTATGAGTCACAGTATGGGTTAGAAGCGAGGCATGTTCTCGCCGTCTGCTTGCCGACATGTAGTAAGGACTTTTGTTCCTCATGAACACGTATCATTGGCTAAGTCACCGTGGCGGAAGGGTCTCAATGAACGCCTTGAAATGCAATTTCTATCGAGCTCGAGTAGAATTCCTCGTAGACAACTTAGATAAGTGACATGATATTATAAGTGGCAAAGTGGCTTTGCTATCAGGTTCATCGAGATTCTACCATTTGTCACGCTGATTCGTTAAAATTAAAAATAAATAAACATTTGATTATCTAAACAATCAAGTGAATTTTATTTTTATTTTTCATTTCGTAAGAGTTCTCATCTTAATAAGTAGGAATTAAATGCCATTAACATAATAACATCAGGGAATGGTCAGTGGCGGATACAATTATCAATATAAAAACCGCGGGTTCAGCAGAACTTAATGCTTCTTGTTCGAAAGATGTGGAAGATTACCAATAGCAACTAGCTACCCTTTAAAATTATAAGACCCCAAGGGATCGTTTGGTTGGGAAATAAGTTATCTCATGATTAATTATTTCGGGATTAGTTATTCTGGAATTAGTTATCACACTCTTCCATAGGATAAAAAAACACGACAATTCCGAGATAATTAATTCCGAGATTAGTTATACCACAATTTTATTCCAACCAAACGTGAGATAAATTCATCTCAAATTTAATCCCAAAATTAATTATTATTTTTCGAATGGACGATATGGAATTTTTTCGAGATAGTTAACTACTTTTTTAACCGTCAGAAGATGGATGTAATTCAGCTTGAACGAAGTGAGAGGGAGGTCATTCAGAACCCGATGGTTCCAGAACGGGGGGCGGCTCCAGAGGCGCTGCCGTAGGCGCCAACACCGACATAAATTGCCCACCTCGCTCTCGATCAAAAAGTCCCTTAACTCTCGTACCAAACGAGCCATAAAAAAGTGAACATCATGCCTTCTAGTGGCAGATGAAAGTTATGTGCCATGTATGTGATTTATTGCACCATCACTTTTAACTCTACCAATGTATATAGTTGAATAGTTCTACTACTACTAGTAATTCATATCTATATTATTATAAAAGCACGAATAATTTAAAGTAAATTTTGATTGACGAACATATCCCTAAAATATTAATAGACTTTTATATCCTTCTTTGTATCAATTTTAACATAAATCATTAGGCTTTTCGGTGTTAAAAAAAAGAACATACTAGAGGTGGAAGTTTAGATCGATACTGACTCTCAGTTGGGTTTTAATTGTCACAAGATTTGATAATTTAAGAATTATTATATGCTTTTTTTGGATATTGTCCAAGTGATATTAGAAGTCTTCCGCTTCAGGATACTGAAAGACCTTTATATTGATCTTCTTTTTCGTTCCAAGCCGCATGTCAATTAAAAGTAGAAGATCGTAAGATATAAAATAAATTGTACAGAAATCAAACCCAGAGGCTCGTGATAATTGCACTTGCTAAATTTTGAAGGTCCACGGCTTAAGTTATAGCTTTATTATTGTAAGCTTGATACATATCATGTTTTTATAGAATTGAGAACTTTTGATTGACTTCTCTTTGCTCTATTTATAAGTTTGATCCGTAGATCTTTTGGCTTGTTTTTGTGCCAAAAATGGAAGAATAATTTTTCTCCAAGTGGATCGCGGAAAGGTACTTTGTCTCCGGTCATCATCTCCGTACGGTTTTATTTATCACCACAAAGTTCATCGGGTCCAGCTTTTTCTTCTTTGTTTTTTTTTATTTTTTATTTTTTATGATGAAAAGTAGGACTCTAAAGTTTCAGCGAGTCATTAAGTTGATAATTAATCAGCTGCATGGGAATATTGATTAAATCACAGGCGAATGACAAATCTACGTTACGAGTTCCTTTTGTTCTGCCCTTTTCAATATTTGCTTTAACCTAATTTATTTATGGTAATTGTAAGATCCTAATTAGATTTTAACAAATTTCCTCTTTCCGTAATTATTATTTTGGTGAAACTAACCAATTGAAAATAAAGAGGCCAATTGATTGTTATTTATTTAATTCCAAACTCTTTTCAAGAAGCACTTTTGCCGAGAGGTACTTTTTAACGTAAATTAATTTTCATAGCTTGGCCAACAAAAAAAATTTCTCCTCTTTCACAAAACACCTGTTTGTGATATATATACCAATTAATTATTACTTATTTTATATATTAAATAATATTTACAGTGTAAAAGAAAAAACTGATGGACGTAGTAGCGGTGGAAAACATAATAGGAAGATCATGTCAGACAATTTTTGAAGGAATCCCAACTATAATACATACTAAAAACATTAATATCTCTTAAAATTATCTTTTAAGTTAAAATTTTTTTGAGGATACGTAAATTTATTTCATAAAAAGCGCGCAAGAATTAAAAAAATAGAACACAAAGTCAAAAAGGTTAGTATAGTATTAAGAATCAAAATGTCGTACAAGTGTCCGATGAAGCACAATCAAAGCTAAATCCTGAACAAAAACAAGAAAGACTATATTATAAAGAGTCGACTCTGGTATAATGGGACTATCTTTGTAGATGCCTCCGCCGGAATCGAAATAATATTTTTATGTCATGCATTACTTGCAAATATCAGATCAAGCGGCATGATACTGTTAGCGATAATAACAAGTGGTATACCAACAATAATTTTATTACGAGGTCACTCACTTTAGATGTGATATACCTTTTCAAACAACTGAAATAACCATCACAACTATATCAAAGTAGCGTAATAGTGCTAAATTTATAAGGAAAGCAAAATTGATAATATGAGGTTTAACGTTTATCGCTAAGTGTCAAACAATCGAATCAATTGCCCAGAGGATTCTAGAGATATATTGGATACCAATGAACCGTTCTGGTGAAAAAATTTGGTTTGGGAGGTGATTTCTGTACTACCAATAGTTCCAAAATCGAAGAAAGCAGAGACTGTAAAAGCTAGATTGCCAAAATTATACTTACGGCCTCAAAAGAAAATGACTCAACTGATAAGAAATGTAAAGTAAATAACAGATCTAGTATTCAATGGCTTCTTAATTCGTGTCGGAAATAAAGAAGATCATCCAATAAAAGATGATTTGGTTATTCCAGAACACTTGGTTATCAACCCCAATGGTAATATAGTGCATTTAATAAGGGAAATATTTCCATCATTAGATTAAAACGCATTTTGTAAATTGCATATGATAGAAACTAAAAAACTATCTTAGCTAGCAGAAATAAATATGTTAATCAACTAAATAAAAGGTTGATAGCAAATTTTATGGTAAAAATAATATATTTTTTTTAATTTTTTACTAAGCCAAAGTTGATACCTATAATTACTGCAAAGAAGAATACTTTAATACCAAATGTCCTTTTACCATACAAGTTTATTATCAAGTTTATTATTACTTTTGTATGTTAGTGTCACCGTATATATAATAAACTAAGTTAAATTGATATTCCGTTGTATAAAGATTGATTTGAGGAAAAAGTATGCATGTTATGCTACTGAAAAACTTAGATCCGCCGAATAGCTTATGCAATAGCATACAAATGGTATATAAAAGTTTTGACAATAACGTCATACGTGCAAAAATTATGATGCTGGTCAATGTGCTTCTAAGTATATTTTTATCCCTGAATTCAACTTTCGTCTTCCGAAACTAAAGAACATCCTTTTAAATTTTATGTGAAAATAATTTTCTGTATGTTTATGTTTTGCAATTATAATATATAAAGCACAAGTACAAACATCCTAAACATTGAACGATATTTACAGCAATAAGTTTTCTTACACGAACAACTATATGTTGCACTTTCAAGAGGGATATCAATATCGACAATAAGAGTTCTGGTTATGGTAAAGCAATCTAAGTATTAGAAGGAACATACACACAAAAAACATCGTCTACAAAGAATTGTTCGGTAAGGTACCATCACATTAAATACTTTTAAACTATAATTTATAATTATCCAACAAACATGACTAAATTGATCATTTGCATAAGTTATGATGATGTCCTTTTATTTAGAATTCACGTATTATGCTAATGTAATAATATTTTTCGGCATGTAGATGATTGTTGTATTATTATACATAAAACTTCTCTCATTAATTAAATTTTGTTAATGACGCGGCCAGTCGTTTCGAGAGTTGTAGCCCCATTCCCCCATTTACTGCTCCTTTCGTGCTTTATAGCTGTTATATGACTTATCGGGTTAGTTGGTTCGGGTCCGGAGAGATTTCGAAATGAATTGAGACACTTAGTCTTATAATGGAAAGCTTAAGTTAAAAAAATTGACCGGATGTTGACTTATGTGTAAATAACCCCGAATTTAAATTTTGATAGTTTCGATAGCTCCATTAGTTGATTTTTGGACTTATGAGCGTGTCCAGACTATGATTTGGAGGTTTGTAGTGAAATTAGGCTTGAAATAGTGAAAGTTGAAATTTTGGAAAGTTTGACCAGGAGTGGACTTTTTGATATCGGGGTCGGCTTCCGATTCCGAAAGTTGGAGCAGGTCCGTGGTGTCATTTGGGGCTTGTGTGCAAAATTTTGGGTCAATCGGACGTGATTTGATAGTTTTAGGCGCCGGTTGTAGAGATTTGGAAATTCAAAGTTCATTAGGCTTGAATCTATGTGCGATTCGTGTTTTGATGTTGTTCGAGGTGATTTGAGGGTTCAACTAAGTTCGTATGATGTTTTGGGACTTGATGTATGTTTGGTCGAGGTCCAGGGGTTTTCAGGTGGGTTTCAGATGGTTAACAGATCAATTTTGAACTTGGTGTTATAGCTGCAGATTTTCTGGTGCACTAATCTGGTTTTCTTATACGCGATCGCCTGGGAAGGTCCGCGATCACGTAGGCTTAGCTGGGTAGTGGAGGACGTTGCTCTACGCGTTCGCGAGAAGGAGGATGCGATCGCGTAGTTATGGGATGCTGTGATTCGCGAACGCATGGTTAAGGTCACGTCCGCTAGGGTATAGGAGGCATAAGTTGGGGTCACACGTTTGTTCTTCGCGATCGCGTAGATTTGAGGATGCATTAGATCGCGTTTGCGTGGATGTCTTTGCGTTCGCGTAAGGCAAAATAGAGGGCGTAACTGGGAAGAATAAAAGATTCAAAAACGAGGGTTTCGAGTTCATATTACAAATTTGATTTGGGAGCTTGGTAGAAGGCGACTTTTGGAGGGATTTTCACGTGGGTGTTTGGGATTTGAGGCATTTGGAGTCCGATTTGCGGGGCAAAAGGCGTGTTGGTGTAGAGTTTTGCTTGTATTGAGGTAAGTAACACTTCTAAACTTGGCTTTGAAGGTTCGAAACCCCGAAATATGTGTTATATGATTGGTGTTGAGGTGACGCACATGCTAAGTGACGGGCGTGCGGGCATGCACCGGGAGAATTGTGACCTGGTCGATTCCTTGGTACTGTATAGTGGACTTATCTTGTTGATGTTCGTGTTTTCATCATGTGATAAAGTAATTAAGCTGTTAAACTTGCTCGGGATCATGTTTAGGCTAGATGCCGGTACTGTTGGAACCCATAGTGGTCGTTTCTTGCTGTTGTCTTATTGATTTCATTGATATTTCGTACTCAGTCATATTCATTCATTTCACATCATATCTCAGTCTCTTTTGTTATTTATTGATGCATCATATCATTATTTTCGGGCTAGTTTCATTGACATGGTGAGCCCGTGAGAGAGACTGGAGAGATTAATGACTGAGTGAGGCTGAGGGCCTGGCTATGAGTGACATTTATTGGATCGAGCTACACACCGCAGCGGTTATACTGATTTATGATAGCTCTTGGCCTGAAGGAGCCCCTCCGGAGTCTGCACACACCCCTAGTGAGCGCGGTTGATTATATTGAGGGAAGGATCTTCCTTGGACATGGATCTTATCTGAAGCATTATATACCTAGGGATGGATCTTCCCCACGGGCTGGATTGGCCCTACTCAATATTGGGTGGCTGATGGTCAGTCGATGTATATATTCCGGGATGGTTCTTCCCTGGGCCAGATTGGCTATATACAGTACTGAATGATTGAGCAATTGAGAGTGTGAGCACATGATGCAGACAGCATGGTGCATCACATACTACATGTGCATGGGCATGCAGAAGTAGAGAAGTTATATTCTTCTTATGTTGCTCCCTAACGCACACGCAAGTATACGTGGTCGACAAGTAATATAGGACAAAGAGTCCGGATTATCGTACCCAAAGGACTTAAGTTCACTACTTTATACCAACTAATATCGTTATTTAATCAAGTAAGGATCAAGTTTAGTGTTTGGTTTAGTCTAAATTATAATTCTAATTTAATCTAGGAATTTCAAAGAACAATTATGTATTTTGTAATCAATGAAGCAAAGATTCCAGAGTTGTGATTATATTGCCAATCCTATTGCGTTCCACTTGTTTTTATCGTTCAAATAGTTAATGTAGGATTGCTAATCAATCGATAACGATGCTCATAGCCTCCTTCCGAAGTACTATTCGCCTATTCCTAACAAGATTAATGCCTATATTCCTATAGAATTAATCTAGCAAGAATGCATGAAGAACACGATTTATGTAATTAAGCATGACAATTAAGTATATTTCTATCTTAATCGCGAATCCGCTCTTTTTAACAAAGTTAAGAACATGCTTTCTTCAATTCTTATTCTAATCTAAACATAGTTTTCCCAAACATAGCATAGATAATTGATAGAACTTAATCGATGGCCAAAACAATTAAGAAATTAAGCATAGAATTGAAGAAACAATCTTAGCCACATTAACTATTAAAACAAAATTATCAAGTTAGAACCACAATATTCATGGCTAATCACAACCCCAGAACAAGGGGTGATTAGCCACTCATGTTCAACAAAATCAAATAACTAATAAAGAAAAACTAAAATAGAGATACTAGTTTTGCTTGATGAAGTGAGAATTTCTTGTTGTTGTTGATGTTCCTCGCTTCCTTTTGCTCCCAAAATCACGTTATATCCCTTCACAATGGGTTTAGGGATGTTTATATAGGAGTTGGGAAGGTTTTGGGTCGGTTTAGGGGTCTTCTAGATGAAGTAGGACACTTTTTCCGGAATCAGTCCCCTGGGGGGCGCTGGGCGCTGTCCAGGGGACTGGAGGCAGATTGCTTTCTTCAGTTCACTGGTTCCAGCGCCACAGGCAGCGCTGGGCGCTGGCCTGTGGGCTGGTTTCCGCCTTTTTGCTTCTTTCTTCTTGTTTTGGCTTGTTTTCTTCCCCGATTTCGTCCCCGATTGTTTTCAACTTATTCCTACACATAAAAACACATTATATTAACATGAATTAATGTGATTAACATACAAATCCACACAAACAAGAGCTAAATATGGAATAAATTATACATCAATTAGTACTTTTTCTACCAATTATCATCTTATCATTCAGATTTGATCTATTTTACTGTTTTGATTTTATCTGCTGAACTTGAAAGCATGCCTACATTTCTGTATTGTTACTTCTATATTGAACTGTGCTGGTTGAGTTCGTCACTACTTTTTGTCCAAAGTTTGGATTTGTTACTTACTGAGTTGGTTGTACTCACTCTATACCCTACACCTCGTATGCAGATCCAGGTGCTCTCGGTCACGGCGGCTGCTAAGTGTGGAGTCAGGATCTAGGGAGACTATCGAGGTAGCTGCATGACGTTCGCAGACCTTGTCCCTCCTTCGTTATCTTTACTTATATTTCAGTTTTTTTTTACTCTTTAGATATTGTATTGGACTATCTTTCGTTGTAGATGCTCATGTACTCGGTGACACCCCGATTTTTGGGAGAGAGTGTATTGGGATGCGTGGTTATTTCTATTTTCAAAGGGTTTCTTCAAATATCAACTACTTCCATATTTTTTTTTAAAGCTTTTGGTTATGTTGGAATAGTTGAGTAATTGGCTTGCCTAATTTCACGATAGACGCCATTACAACGGGTGGTTTTGGGTCGTAACAATTTTGGTATTTCTTCCTATAAATAAATATTTAAACCATCACGTGCTATTATTGCACGAATATAATATTAGTTGACAAAATATTCTTAAAATATTGAACGCTAGAATTCATAAGAAAATGATATAATGGAAAATAGTACGTGTTAACGACTTCTGCTAGGATACGGACTTAACACTCGCCATTATGCATGATATTGGATATAAACCTATTTCTGTACGAACATCAACGAAGAGTTACATCATATGCATCCTTCAAATGATTATTCTCTTTAATTTACATAATTTTAGGTGAAAACACTTAATTGTTCTTCTTGGCACTTGACAACTAGAGTATTTTCCTAATATAAATATATTAGTTTCACAAAAAGGATCTTATTAATTAATTCATAAATTATCTTTAATTAATTAATAATTATAGGTTTTACCATTTGAAGAAGAAATTAAGGAGAGTAAAATCGAGATTCTCTATGTAAATAGATGCCATATTGCCTCCTTTTACTTGATATTCATATTGTTACCAATGCTTTGCCCACATTATTCTTTCATTTGTACCGGTTATCCAAATTTTGGGAAAATTATTTGATTTTATAACTTTAACAAAAGATATACAATGTACATTGACAAAATATATTTCATCGGTGTATTACTGAAAAAACTAAATTGGTAAATTGTTATAGCATCGGACAATTTTGATCGAGTTATGTTTATTGATTAATTCAGCACATGTTCAACAAACGATGAAGCGCGAATTTACCGATACAAATAATTCCCAAAGTATTATGTCTGGAATCCGCAGCCGAAGACATGGACAAAAAGAAAAAAAAATATATAATTGGTTGAACTACTATGGATAAGGAATTTAATATTTGCACTCAAATTTTTTTAGCATCTTTTGTAAATTTTATTTATTTATTCTCTCTTTTTGAAAGATGTAACAAACCTTAGAGAAAGTGAAAGGTACTACTTTAGATTATTGTTATATCACATTAGAGGATCATATTCGTTTGAAGACTTACTCATTAAGAGTAAAACATTTAAGGAAGCTACAAAAAAAAAGAGCATTATTAGAAGTAGATACATCATTCTTGATTACTTACACGATATAGTTCTCTTCAAAATATCATCGGCTCTCTGAATTTGTCTGCACTGTAAATATTAGAAAACTGTGGGATGCTTATTATGAAGATATGCCAGACAATAAGAAGGATATATAGTAGCTCATATAATACTCAACTGCAATGCATTCTAAAGAGCATTAATTATTTTCTAGAGAGCATGAGTAAGGGTGCTAAACGATATGATTTACCTAAACTTGATCAAGATTGAGATGATAATATTGCATCAGAATGCTAAGAAATTATTGAAGAAAAAGGCATATAAGTGCCTTAGGAAGATGCTAATGCATAATTAAAGCTAAATCCTGAACAATAGCAAGCTTTCAATGCTATATTGCAATGAAAGAACTCTGGTAGAGCGATATTGTTCTTTGTAAATAGCATCATAGAATCAAACAAAGTACTCTTATATCATGCATTACTTGCAATGTCAGATCAAGAGGTGATAGTGCTAGCAACGGCAACAAATGGTGTACCAATAATAATTTTACCAGGGGTCGTACGACTTACTCCATATTCGACGTATCTTTTCAAACAACTGAGACAACCATCACAAATATATCAAAGAAAGTAGTGGTGCTAAATTGATAAGAAAAGCAAAGTTGATAATATTGGATGAGGGCATATGGGCTATGGCGAAGCGTCAGAAGAGGAAAACATTTGACATGAGCTTTAGAGATATAATAGATGTCGAAGAACCGTTTGGTAGAAAAGTAAGAATTTTTGGAGGTAATTTTCACCGTTATCAATAGTTTCAAAATCGATGAGAGCCGAGAATATAGATGCTACCGTAGTAAACTCATACTTTTGGTTTCAAATGACAAAGATTCAGCTAATAAGAAATATGAGAGCAAGAACAAAATCAATATTTGGTCCTTTCTTGTTTTGAGTTAAAATGAGGAAGAGCATATAATAAAGAATTGATTTGGTCCTTCTTCCAGAATAATTAATTTTAAACCAATGATGATCCTAGTGGTAATGATCGCTTAATAAGGAAGTAATTTGCATCATTAAATGGAAGTTAGAGTTGTATAGAGCACATGACAGAAAGAATTATCTTAGCTAGCAAAAGTAAATATGTTGTTTGATCAAATAAAATATTAATTTTTAAGTTTTCTGGTGAAAGTAAAATATTTTTTAATTTTAAATCAGCGGAAAATGATACCAATAGCGTAACTACTACTATGAATAACATTTAAATATTTTAATACCAATAGCTTTCCATCACACAGGTATGTTATCAAGTGATTATATCTTATGTATGTTAGGGACATGTAAGTATATAATAACAAACAGGATCTTTTATTGTCATACATGTTAGTTCCATTTTTCAAGAAAAATATGCCCATATCATGCTATTGTGAAACTTAGAACTGTCAGATGACTTATGTAACGGTTCAAGCACGGTATATAGAGGTTTTGACAATAACATTATATATACAGAAATCAGTATGAGTCAAGGTGCTTTCAAGTGTGTGTTTATCCCTGAATTCATCTTTCGCCTTCTGAAAATGAAGAATATCCTTTTAAATTCGTTTAATAATAATTTTCAGTACACTTATATTTTGCAATGATAATAAATAAAGACCAAGCTCAAATAATTTCAAATGTTTGGATTGTATTTGTTGCTAACATATTTTATCACACATACAACTATGCATTATACTTTTAAACGGGATATAAACAGAGTTCTAATCACGTTTCTTTATAACTCAAAAGTCTTAGGTAAGATATTTGAATATCATGTGCCTCAAAAGGAACTCAAACAATATCATACACGATATGATCACGAAACAGTATCGTTTATCGAAAAATTGTTAGGTAAGATATGATCATATTACATTTTCTAAACTATAATTACATAATAATTTGGTGATATACTACATAATAATATTATTTAACTTAACTAAATTTATTATTTAAGCTAGTTCAGATGACGTCCAATTAATTTGAATTCAAGTATTATACTAAAATAATAACATTGACTTCTAGCATTTAGAGGGTTGCTGTGTTTTCCCATATTAATTGCTTCATAACAATTCTTTATAACTTCTGGCACACATATATGTGTATATATACAAAAATTATATGTTAATTTTTTCATATAAATAATTAACCAAATTCTTATACGTTATTATTAACGTGCAACACACGCTCGTAAAAATTAATAATAATAATAGTACGTTTATATTGAATTATTGTTATATAGCCATCACAACATAGTTCACGCTTATTCATTTAAAATTCTAAATTTGCTTTTGCCTCGTGTATATATGTCCACGCCTGCACACAAATGATCCGCAAGGAAAACTCGATTGAGCGGAGTCTCTTTGATCTTGTTGGAACCTATCATTCTGGTAATCAGAAGGTTTTGTTCATCAAATCGTCATGATTCAATTTCTCCTATAGATTGTAATGACGCTTAATGTTATCACTAGGCAAACCAACAATGAACTAGCAGGGTGATTTTTTTTTAGGAATTTAAAATAGTTGATTTTTAATTATTCTAATCAAGAAGGGAAAAAGTAAATAAAATGAGAAAGTAAACAATTATAAAAGCAACTGGGATGAAGTAATTTCTCAAAAATCAACAAGTGTCTACTAGCATAATCTCCAAGACCTGGTGTTACAGGTGTATGAGCTACCAGTAGAATATACAAAGAATACTACACTACTGTCTGAAGTGAAATAGACAGAAATAAAAGCAAAAGAAAGAATTCGGGTGCTGCAGAACGGGCTTGGAAGGCAGTTCACCGCAATGTCTCGTGGAATCAAGGATGCGCGTCGGAATGATAACCAGATGCACCTGTCTCAGATCCTGCACGATTAGTACAGAAGTGTAGCGTGAATACATAAAAAATATGTACCCAGTAAGTATCCAGTCTAACCTCGAAGAAGTAGTGACGAGAGGTCAACTCCGACACTTACTATGGGCTAACAATAAAATAATAAAAATTCCAAATAAACATGGGCTATATAAATGAACTGAAAACTCAATAACAAGAAATAAATAAATAATTCTTTTACTGATAGTAAATCCCAAATAAATTTTCATCACTTAACAACTTAATCCCTCAAGCCAATAAAGCAATATTAAGTATAATTGGGCTCCAAATATTATTATGCACGAATTATGTCGAGGTCGTACGACCCAATCCGAAAATACAAATATATGTATTGTGCACTGCTTTGGGTCGAACGGCACGAACCATAGATGCATCTATTAACCTGCCGAGGCAAACGGCTCGCTCCGACGAGAGTAGTGAAATTTACCTCGCTCGCGGAAATACTTGCAATGCGAGTGAACATAGTTTTCTCAAAGTTACTATATAAGTTTTCAATTCTTTTCAAAAGTAAGGAATCTAAACAGGAAGCTTTAAATCTTGAAATCCTTAATCTCAGCTTTATTCAAGACAATTAATAAGCATAATCAAATAACAGTGTCAATAAAACATGATGAAATCCTAAGGCTACCCGGTTATAAGTAAAATTAGTAGCTACATACGGACTCTCGTCACCTAGTGCGTACGTAGCCCCCACAAATAGAAGCACATAGTAATTCAATTCACCTATGGGGTTCATTCCTTCTTACAAGGTAAGAAAAGAGACTTACCTCTTCTCAAAGCTTACTTTCCGGTCCACCATTGTGCTTTAAACCCTCAACTCAGTGCCAAACAACTCAAAGCTAATCAAATGTTATATAAAATAGTCAATACATGTTCAAAAGTTCATATCCTAACTATTAAAGTGATTTCCCAACCCTAATTGAAAAATTCCTAAAAATTCACCCCCGGTCCCACAGCCCGGATTCCGGAAATTTTGAAGAAAGTTGTTATCCATAAGCTCATGAACTCAAATATATGATTTTTACTAAATTCCATAATCATTTTCGTGATTAAATCCCATTTTTATACAAAACCTAGGTTTTCATCTAAACCCATGATTTTCACTAATTTATATGTTAAATCTACCCATAATCTATGTATTTAACTCACATGGTGTAGAAATTACTTACCCTAAAGTGTTAGGTGAAAACCCCTCTCTACGAGCTCCAAGAATCGCCCAAGCAATGAAATAAATGAGCTCAAAAGCCTAAGTCCCGTATTAAATTGAAGTTATGCCTTTTGCGATTTTCGCACCTGCGGAGGTTTGACCGCTTCTACGGCTCCGCATCTGCGAAAAGGGCCTCGCAGATGCGGTCCTCCCATCAGTTGGCTCCCTCGCTTCTGCGACCAGCTGCTCGTTTCTCCGGTGCATGCACCACACCTGCGATCTGACCCCGCTTCTGCGATCATCCTCTTCGCACCTGCGCTTACGCAGGTGCGGTCTGCCTTGCGCTTCTGCGATGCCTGGGCAGCCTATCCTGGGCCGCTTCTGCGGTCAGGGGCTCGCTTCTGCGAGCTCGCACCTGCGACTGGCCAAGCGCAAGTGCGATTGCACCAGAAGCTGGGAGCTTCAGCTGTTGCTCCCAGTTCCAACTTGGTCCGAGCCACGTCCGATTAACACCCGCAGTCCCCGGAGCCCTGCCCGAACATGCCAACATGTTTGAAATCATAAGACGGACTCGCTCGCACTGTCGGAACGCATAAAACATCAACAGAACTAAGAATCACATCACAAACCAAATTGAATCAACTTAAGAACTTCAAGTTCTTCAAACTTACTCCGAACAAACATACTTAAACTACTCGGAATGACACCAAATTTTGCGTGCAAATCTTAAATCACCATATAGAACTATTTTCAGTTTCGGAATCCCTATTGGACCTCGATAACACCAAAACTTACACCAAACCAAATTCTAAGAACTTAAAACCTTCAAAGCGCCAATTTTCACTGTTAGGCGCCGAAACGCTCCCCGGTCGTCCAAAATCTGATCCGAACATACGCCCAAGTCCGAAATTATCATTTGAACCTATTGGAACCGTCAAATCAGGATTCCGAGGTCGTTTACTTAAAACGTTGACCGAAGTCAAACTTAGCCTTTTAAAGCCAAACCATGAAACCAAGTGTTCCGATTTGATATAGAATATGAGGGTCATTTCTGGATGAAGGTATGTTCGACATTCACATATGCCATTTTCTTTGGAATGCAAAAATTGGCACCTGGTGAGAGCAATAGAGGTGCTACATTGAGTTTTTGCAGTTGGCTGGTGGATACACGTACTTTCATATATGGAGAGATGATGTTCATTCGAGGTGTAATAGATACTATAGTATTTTTTATGTTTTTAATTATGCATAGAGTTAGTTTGCTTTTGATAGATTCGCTGGCAAATTGTAAACTATGGAAGATTTGGAATTTTATTTCATATATATAAATAACCGCTAGGCAAACAGCCTAGAGGTATATTCGCTTAAAAAAAAAAGTGTTCCGATTTCAACTCGAAACCTTCCGAATTCTGAACTAACCATTCCCGCAAGTCATAAAAGAGTAAAAGCACATACAGAAAATTTTATTTAGAGGAACGGGATTCTAAAAAGCAAAACAACCGATCAGGTCGTTACACAAATCCAAACGAGTATAAAATAAAGGATCTGGAAATGTTTACTTTATGTTAAACCAAGCGTCTTAGTCATAAACTCTACTGGTCCAATTGGAATTCAAGGTCGTGAAAAGTGAGGCAATATAGTCCTTGCAATATTGAAGGGGATATTCCAAATTCTAGCAAGGTGGTTGAGAACGACTCTTTAAGTCTTAGGCAGAGAAACAAAATACAAGTCCCAATCTAGCTGTTGCTGATGTGAAGTGCCTATCTTGGACAATTTATTGGAAAAATATTGTTGAAGAAATTTTCCTAGAAAAGTTTTTACAAAAAAAAAGTGTATGAATGTGATTGTTTTTATTAAAAGTTTTGTTTTGTTTTTTAAAAAGTGCATCATAAGTATATGATAATTTTGGATGGTGAACAAGAAGGAAAGCGGAAGAATTGGTTTTTAAGTTTTTTATAAAGTTGTTTTTTTTTTCATGTCGTTTATACAGGAGATTTTTGTTTTTACGCATAAAAGTTTGAAAATAACGTACAAAGATTATTTTTTTATTTCCAAATTGTGAGTGGCCATATGAGATCATTTCCTGAAAACCTAGTGTCTTTTCCTGCTAAGTTGCTAGAATTAAAACTAGCTGTTCTAAGTTAAGGATATGAAGTAGGAGCCGTGTGTTTGAAATGCGAAGAAAGTTTTATATTGGTAATTGAAAAAGAAATTAAATATGAAAATTTAGAAATACTTTTAATTGTATGTGACTTTTCGAAAGAACTATACCTGATTAATTCAAAGCAAATAATATCATATCTTACTTATAGCCTGTTTGGCCAAACTTCTAATATCAGCTTATTTTGAGAAGTGCTTTTCTCAAAAATATTTTTTAAAAAAAGTTTTTTTTTTTGGTAACTAATTTAATAGTATTAATCACCAATATAAAGTATTTACAGAGCCATAGCTAAGCCAACAAAGCTAGCTATCTAAAATTCGAAACAAAAGAACTTTTCTCTACACAGTATACTATCTACTCAGCTACAAAGATGTTTCAAAACAGACAATTCCTAAGTCTATGGACAATCCCAGAAGAGGCTCGTGCACAGCAGACATAGGCTATCTCTTTGGCAATGTCCTCCCAGCACTTGCTTTTGTGTTTAAATATCCTAATATTCCTCTCAATCCATATATGGTAACTCGTCTCTGCATACACCAATTTAAAGATTTGAGCCTGTTGAGATTTCCCTTTAGTACATTTGATGGTCCATCGGCTAAAGTCATCCCAGTTCATGGTGTTCACCTCCTGTATCCTTATCCGTTGCCACAATTTGTGCCAGATTCTCCTTGTATATTAACATTGCACAAGTAAGTGGTCTCGTGTCTCCTCTTACATCTGGCACAATGTATATTGTGTGTTGACACTCATCCCCCATTTGCTCAGTCTATCAGCAGTTAAACTCGGTCATGCATCGTCAACCACATTATAAACTTTGCTTTTGGGCGCGCTGTATTGTTGAACATAAGACTCTTCCATTCAAATCTTGGGTAGTCACTGAGCAGGTTAAAGTAAATCTGCCTTATCAGACTCTTCTTTGCATTTTGTTCCCACTGCACATTCTCAATGTTTAATCTAGCTTCAAATATTTTCCGTACCATCCAGCATGCTTGTTGGGTGTTGGTTGCACTAGCAAACTGTTGGCCTTTGATATAATATGTATGAATCCACCTGATCTACAGTTTATCTTGTATGTGAGCTAGGTCCCGGCATGTCTTGGCTATGGCTGCCTTGTTCCAGAGATGCATATTAGTGAGATTTAGTCCTCCCCCCCCCCTCCCGCTTTAGGTAGACAGACCTTATCCCAAGCTAAGAGAGTCTTTCTAGTGATCACATTAGCTCCTGACCAAACATAGGATCGACATATGCTTTCAACTGTTTTAACCACCTTAGTAGGAATGATAAACAATTGTGCCCAGAAAACTTGTATCTCAAAGAGCACACTTTGAACTAGTTGAATCCTTCCAGCATAAGAGAGTTTGCATGAAGTCCATGATGAAATTCTTGTTGTCATTTTATCTATTAGGGTATGTCACTGCATGATACTCATCTTCTTTGTAGACAAGGGAACTCCGAGATATTTGAAAGGAAGATCACCACCACTGAAGCCTAATTAAAGTAGAATCTTTTGTTGTTCTGTTATTGCGACTCCCCCCAAATATACTGCACTTTTGGTCTGATTTGCTTGCAATCCAGATACTGTAGTGAATTGTGTAAATTTCTGATAGATTGCCTTCACTGATACTGCATCACCTCTAGCAAAGAGCAATAAGTCATCAGCAAAATACATGTGTGTTATTCCTAGTTTAAAGTATCTAGGATGATATTTGAACTCCTTATTTATCCTGAGATCCTGTAAACTTCTGCTCTGATACTCCATTACCATTGCAAATAGGAAGGGTGACATTAGATCACCCCGTCTGAGTCCTTTGCCAGCATTGAAAGGTCTTGAGTGTTCACCATTTATTACAATAGAGTAATTCACAGTCTGTATGCATTCCATAACCCAAGAAATGAATAATTGAGGGAATCCCAGCTCCTCCATAACTTGCTTTAAATAAGGCCACTCAACAGAATCATAAGTCTTCTGAAGATCAATCTTAATCATGCATCTGGGAGAGGTATGTTTCCTGGAATATTCTTTGACCAATTTATGTGCAAGGATGATATTGTCTGCAATCTTTCTTCCTGGGAAAATCCAGCCTGTGATCCACTTATAAAAGTGGAGATAACAGCCTGGAGTCTTGAAGCTAGAATCTTGGAGATGAGCTTATAGAGGACTATGCAACATGTAATTGGCCTGAACTCTTTTACTGTCTTAGGCTTGGAGGTGGCACTAGAGTGATGGCTGTACAGTTGATAGCTTTGTATATGCTCTCTGTGGCAAAGAAATCTGTAACAGCTTCAGCGACTTCATTCTTGATAATACTCCATGTTTTTTTGAAAAAATATGCATTAAATCCATCAACACCAGGGGTTTTGTCATCAACAATAGAGCATAAACCCTAGTAGATTCCTTGCTCAGTGACATCCCTATACAATAAGATTCGCTGTTGTTGTGATAGAGTGGGACCTTTTTCCATTATCTTCTTGTCAATTGTTGGTAGTCTATGAGCAGCTGTTCCCATTAATCCCTTGTAGAAGCTTATAATTTCCTCTTTGATGCTGCAGGATCAGTGAGCTTATCTCCTGTCAGAGAAGTCAGTTCAACTATTTGATTTGTATGCTGTCTTTCCTTGATCACTGCTGTGAAATACTTGGAGTTAGAATCACCTAGTTTGATCCATTTTGCTCTGATCTTCTGCTTTAAAGCACCTTCCTCCAGTAGATCCCATTTCTCCATGTTTTGCATAAGGCTCCTCTCCTCTATTAGAAGATCATCTGTGCACTGTGTACAAATTCTTTCTTGTATATTAATAAGGTCTGCTCTCTTTCATCTTTTGCTTGATATACTTGAACTCTTGAATATTCAGCTTTCTAAGTAGGGGTTTAAGAGGTTTCAATTTGAGATAGAAGTTGTTCATTTTCCTGTAGCTCAATGTTTGCTTCCAGTGTTGTTGCACAATGTTCAGGAATTCTTCATGCTCTGCCCACACATTGAAAAACTTAAAAAGTGATTTCCCACTTCTCTGTTGTAGGGCTAGCTTTAAAGGTCATGGTAGAGTGATCGGAGATGAATAGCATACCATAAACAGTATTGATATGTCCCCATGTCATCATCCATTCATAGTTTCCAAACATTCTATCTATGCTACTCCATATCCTATCTGAGCCAGGTTGCCTATTAGACCATATGTAGTATTCACCTTCCCATGTTAACTCAGTTAGCCCCAGTGTTTGTATACAATTGGCATAATCCCTAATCTCAGCACTGCTAACTGCACATCCATAGAGTCTATCTTGTGTGTGCAGTATTGAGTTAAAATCACCACTAACCTGCCATGGTTTAGTGATTCCCTGAGCAACCTCTTTCAGGTTAGCCCATAAAAGTTTTCTTTGATCCACAGTATTAAATACATATACAACTTTTAGATAACAGTCAATATTCCCAGTAATTCCTTTAACTAGACAGTGAAGTATTTGTGCTTTTGTCCTTATCAGAGTAACTGTATAGCACCTAGAATCCCACAAAATCTATATCCTTCCATTTATAGCATGACTATAGTTCTGTTTCACATCCCAGCCAGGGGCAATATAATTACTTATTTTACTTGCATTATGCTACTTAAATCTAGTCTCAACAATACCAGCTAGCTTTTATATTATTGGCTTTCAGTAGTTCCTCAGTTTCTTCTGCTTATATCTCTTATTCATACCCCTGACATTCCAGAATAACCAAGTCATTGTGTATGATATTTGTCCCCTCCTCTGTCATGAGGCAAGGACTGGCTTACACCACGACCCCTTCTTGAATCCACCATGTCATTCCTGCTTGTGGAGGGTGATAGTCTTGGAAAGTTAATCAAGTTCAAAGCGGAGCTGGACTACTCACCTATTTATCTTTATCTTTCTGCATTTCAGGTTTCTCTGGTACTCTAGCTTCTTTTAGGTGGGAGATCTTTGGGGTCTCAACTTGAGGGATATTCTGGCTTTGCTGAGCTACTGTGGAATTCCCACTTTGATCTCCTGGAAGTTCTGCTGCTATTGCCACATGTTCTGTTGTTATTACCACATTTCCTTTAGTTCTCCATTCATAAGTAACCTTTTTTTGGTTCTCTTCTTCTTCTAGGTTTCTCCTCTTGCTATATTCTAGGTCCTTGTTGATTGGCAAATTTATGCCCAATAGTCTGACATTTGTCACAATACATTGGTTTCCACTCATACACTAATTTCTGTTGGAATTGCTTTCCTTTAGGATCCATCACAGTGACTTCTGCTGGCAAGGCTTTGGTTACATTAGTTTCAATCAGCATCCTCACGTATGAGATTCTTGTTTGCTTTGTGGTACACTCGTCAGCAAATAATGGTTTTTCAATTGCACTGGCAATCTTACTTAAAGATGAACTCCCCCAGTAATTCATTGGAAGCTTAGGTAAGATCACCCACAGTGGGATTTCTCTGAGAAATTCTTTACTCAAATCAAAGTCATGTGTCCAAGGTTTCAGAATGATCGGTTTATTGCTGAGTGTATAGGGCCCAACATATAGATTTTTATGTAAATCGTCCATTGACTTAAATTTAACAACATAGTATCCCTCCTCGTGTAGGAATAAATCTGGTTCTGCAATGTCCAGCCAATGTTGAGCTATATATCTTCTCCTTGCATTGTATCCAGGATTTTCTCCTATTATGTATGCAATCATAGCACATTGCCATTTCTCTTCCTCTTTCTGTTACATCTTGTAAATCCAGTTGTACCACTGTTTTCCCATCCACTATTGCCGGTGGAATATAGCTGAGTGCCATCCCATGTGTTGCTGCTCTGTTTTGTTGGAACAGACTTGCCTAAGGCTTGGGTTCTCTGGCTGTGGCTTTGTCTACTTCAGTGATAGGCTCCTGGGGTTTTTCACTCTCAATCACCTCTATGATAGGTGCAATTGGTTCAATTGCACTAATCTCTTCCAGCTCATGCATTTTCCCTTTGTTTATGTTATCTCCAGTCCTAGTCCCCAAATTAGGATTAGATGTTGTTACTGTTCCATAGGTTTTTCCAGGGGATTTCTCCTTGTTTGACTGTTCCTTCTGAGTAATTGATAGAGGAGCACTTAGATTCAATTACTTACTTACCCCAGTAGTTTTCGATGTTGATTCTCTTTCCCTTGGTTTCATCGTCGTCTTTTGCATTTCCGGCGTTGACAGATCTTGTTCCTGTGGTTGATTCACCAAAAAGTATTTTTGGTGAGAAGCAGTTTGCGTTTGGCTACTTAGTTTGAAAAGTACTTTTGAGTAACGATTAATGTTTGACCAAGCTTTTAAAAAGTGCTTCTAAGTGTATTTTTCTCAGAAGTGATTTTTTAAAAAAGTATTTTTGGTGAGAAGCTATTTTTTTCTGCTTTTCAGAAATTGCTTCCGCTTCTCATCAAAAACAATTTTTTTCCCCAAAAGCTTGACCAAACACCTTAATTTTAGAAGGAAAAAAAAAGGCAATTTTAATTAAAAAATAATACTTTTCCTCAAAAGAAGCTTGACCAAATAGGCTAAAAGTATTTTTGAACCGACCTAACGTCTTGGCCCAACACAATCAAATCACCAAATTTACGAGCAATTTAGGAGTGTATTTCAGCCATTAATGTTGCCTCTAACTCTTAATGATACTGCTAATCCTTACTGTACCTGTTAGAAAATCCCGTCAAAGTCAATCTATTTTTAATTCTCACGTCAACAACTTCAGGAACCAAAGAATCTAATGCATTTTCTTCTTCAAATCATATTCAACCTGCCTCATTGTTTATTTACTGACAATCATTTGTTTGATTTCTTGATCCTATAACTTAATTAGTCCAGCTTTAGATTCCTTGTGATAGCTAACATTACACATTACTGTAGATATTCCTCCCAGCGTTGAGCTGTCAAATGGACATTAATGCAAAACCAACATTCCAATAAATAAATTTGAGCTGGCGTATACAATATTAGTATTGCATTAAAACGGAAAAAAAGTTATGAGACATTCACATGCAATACAGGCTGGCTTCTGATTTCTGGTTACTCTGGCTTGTAGTCTCCAGGAAAGTATTTGTTGCCTCCCTTTTTTTTTTCTTTGGTCAGCGTATTTGTTGCTATTGCCTAACAAGTTTTCTTAAACCAACCCTTCGACAAAGTATAAATATCTAAACGTATTTTTTAAAAGATATTTTTCTAGACTTATTATCACTATTAAGAGCAGTGAAAATGTTTACCCAGTGTTTTGGTATTTCAATTGGCCTGATTAAATTTGGATTTGTCGAAAAGTTTCATATTGAGAGCTAAAGCATTTCCTAACAAAAACGACTTCATACTTAGGGTGTGTTTGGTATGAAAGAAAATATTTTTCGAAAAATATTTTCTAATTTTCTCATGTTTGGTTGGCTTAAATATTTTGGAAAATATTTTCCTCATGAACTCATTTTCCTCTAATTGGAGGAAAATATTTTCTCTATCCAAATAAGGGAAAACATTTTTCAAAATTCTTTTTTAACCTTCTCCGCCCTATTCCCCATCTCCACCAAATCCCACCACCCCACCCCAAACCACTTCTACCCCCACCTACCATAAATAGAACTATTATTAAGAGTATTTTCTTTTCATGTTGTAGATAGAGTATTCTTTTCCGAACAAAATGAGTATATTCTTTTTGTGATGTAATAAAAGTATTTTCTTTCATTTCAACAAAATGAGTACTTTTTTTTTTATTATGTATAAAATGTATTTTCTTTCACTCAAACTAATTGAGTAATTTCTTTTGACGTTGTAGAAAGAATACTTTCTTTTTCAACAAAATAAAGTATATTTATTTTAGTTGTCGAGCTCAAATTTTAACGTTGTTCTTGTGTGAAGTAAAATAGCATATTGGGTTTATGTGAATTTTGAAAAGAATAATTAAATTCTTGAAGAAAATAGAGCCGGGGNGGGGGAAGGGGGCAAGGGAGGCGTACAAGAAACATGGGAATTTTGGGGAAAGTGGGTTGGGGAGAGTAGCATAAAAAAATATTTTTCGATAAGTATTTTATACTCTCTAACCAAACACTAGAAAATATTTTCATTCACCAACCAAAGAAGAGAAATAAGTGATAAGATCACTCATTTCCCAAGAAAATATTTTCCTTCATACCAAACACGTCCTTAAGGTTCAAACTCGAAATCTCTAGTAACATTAGCAATAGTATAGGATGAAGATATGAGCAAAAAGAGATAGATATTTGGTGATAATTTTGATTAAAGATCAGAGAAACTAAAATTTGTATATTAGTGGGAAAAAGTATTCGAGAATGGTATAACTGTTATAAATATATTATATTATGAATGTTCATTTAGTACTCCGTTATAAATAAGCTTCTTGGACAGAGCTCCAAGCCCTATGGTAGGGGCTAAAAATGGCTCTAGATCAAGGCTTGTCACTTATTGTGATTGATACTGACTCTGAAGTGGTACTGGAAATGTTAAAGTATGGTAACTTAAACCAAAACCCCATAATTTCTGAATGCAGGTATCTGATGGAGCAGCTGGAGAACCCAGTTATAGGCCATAGCTACAGGGAGCAGAATCAAGTGGCGGACCTCCTCGCGAAGGAAGGAGCTAGGAAAGAAGTTTTGAGAAGACCCAATTTTTGGCAATTCCACCGATGTCTGCAAATGATACAGTGTGGGCAGACATTTTAGGAACTGTTTTTGAAAGAAAAATTAACGTTTGTAATAGTGATACAATGGTAGACGTTGATGACAATCAACAGGGGACCTCATTCTCCCCTTATATTGATGTAATTTTGTGAATGTTTATATATATAAGTATCCAATTAACCAAAAAAAAGAAGAAGCTTATCTATATGGGACTCCCCCACAAATATGTTTATCTATTTAGTACTATATTGGAAATAAGCCTCCTGAAGAAGCTTATTATTTCGGTACTCCGTTATGGATGAATATTACCTCCGGTAGAAGATTATCTATATCTGGTACAATAACAGCTTACAAGCATCTTATACAGCAGCTTGCAGTAGCAGCTTACACAGTAACTTGCACTAGCAGCTTACCCAGCAGCTTCATTTCTTCTATAAATAGAGGAGATTTTAGTCCATTATGTACACCAGTTTTAAGTTGAATAATATATCAGTTTCTCTCTATACTTTTCTTTGAATTATTTACTTTACAGTCGTTATTTTATATCACGTTGTCAACACGAGACTCTGCCATCTCGAGCAAATACTTTGAAAATATCAGAGATACGAACTTTCTTTTTCTAAATAATGTCAAATCTTTCTAAATTTGAATTTGTAGCCCTGGATATTCTACATATCTTGGGTGCTTGATGCAGCAGACACCATTAATAACAAAAATCAGGCATCAAACCAAGACTGTGCCAAAGCAATAATATTCATACTCCATCATCTTGATGAGGGCTTGAAAATGAAGTATCTCACTATTAAAGATCCGGTCATATTGTGGAATAATTTGAAAGATAGATATGACCACTTGAAGATGGTCGTTCTTCCACAAGCACGTTATGATTGGACTCTTTTAAGGCTACAAGATTTTAAATCTATCAGTGAGTATAATTCTACTATGTTCAGATTTATTTCCCAATTGAAATTATGTGGAAAACTGATCATGATATGTTGGAGAAAACTTTCACCACTTCCATGCCTCAAATATGCTCCTGCAGCAGCACTTTCGAGAGATGGGATTCAAAAAGTATTCTGAACTTATCTCACATCTTCTTGTAGCCGAGCAATATAATGGGCTATTAATGAAAAACCATGAAAGCCGACCTACTGGTTCTTGTCCATTCCCTGAAGTGAATGAGAAAAACTTCCACCAAGCTAAGCATGGAAGAGATCGTGGCCCCAGTCGTGATCATGGCCGTGGTCGGGGAAGAAACTCTAATCATGGTAATGCTAATGCACCAGAGAACCCTCCTCACCACCAGCAGTGGAAAAGAAAGGAACAAAAGCATGAAGCGGTGCAAGCAACAAATGCAGAAAATGCATGCTATAGATGTGGAGGAAAAAGGCACTGGTCACGTACCTATCGTACACCAAAGCACCTGGTTGAGCAATATCAAGCCTCCTGAAGAAGACAGAGAAAAATACTTGAGCAAATTTTATTTCTGAATATAATTTAGACTTCATGCATTTGGATGCAGCTGATTACTTTGCACTCCCAGGAGGAGAAACAAGTCATGTGATCGGTGATGAATCTGTAAAAAAGTAAATATTTTAATTTTTTTTATTTGTAGTAGATAGTATGGTTATATAATTTTTGTACATAATAAAAGTTATACTTCGATAATGATGTTTACTTTAATATATTTTATTTACGTCATTTTGAAAAATATGGATAATCCTCAAATTATGTTTGAATCAAAGATCAATCATGAAGATATTTGTGTAATTGATAGTGGAACAACTCATGCCATATTCAAAGATCAAAAATACTTTTCTTATTTGCATAAGGAAAAAATAAATGTTTTTACAATTTTTAGTAATATAAGTTTGATAAAAGGCTCCGGAAGAGCCAACTATATTTATGTCTAAGGGAACAAAACAAAACTTATTATAAACAATGCATTGCTCTCCTCCAAGTCCCAAAGAAACTTGTTGAGTTTTATAGATATCTGCCGAAATAGATATCATGTTGAGACGATAGATGAAATGAATATGGAATATCTTTGTATTACAAAGAATGTTTCTGGCCTGAAGTGCATTGTAGAAACGTTACCAACTTTATCTTCTGGCTTATACTATTCAAAGATCAGTACAGTTGAAGCACACTCTATTGTAAATCAGAAGTTTACTGATTCAAATACTTTTGTGCTTTGGCATGGCCGTTTGGGCCATCGTGGATCAATAATAATGAGACGAATTACTGAAATTTCGAGTGGACATCCATTAAATAACCTGAAGATTCTTACAAATGATGAATTTTTCTTGTGATGCTTGTTATCAAGGCAAAATGATAACTAGATCATCACCAATGAAGGTTGGCATTCAATCCCTTGACTTTTTTGAGCGTATACATGGGGATATATGTGAACCTATTCACCCACCAAGTGGGTTGTTTATATATTGTATAGTCTTAATAGATGCATCTTCAATATGGTCTCATGTGTGCCTATTATCATCTTGCAACCTGGCGTTTGCAAAGCTTTTAGCCCAATCAAGCTTTTGATGATTATTGTCTATCAGTTGGGATAAAAGTTGAACATCATGTAGCTTATGTTCATACTCAAAATGGCTTTGAAGAGTCATTTATTAAACGTCTGCAAGTGATAGCAAGACCACTACTTATGAAAAAAAATTGCCCACTACTGTTTGGGGCATGCTACCTTGAATGCAGCATCACTTATTTGTCTCAGACCGACACATTATAGTAAATATTCTCCGTCACAATAAGCTTTTGGTCATGAACCAAATATTACACATCTTCGAATTTTTGGATGTGCTGTATATGTGCCAGTAGCACTACCATATCGTAGTAAGATGGGCCCCCAGAGAAGTTTGGGAATATGTGTCGGATTTGTATCGCCCTTTATTATTCGCTATCTTGAACAATTGACGGGAGATTTATTTACTACTCGATTTGCAGATTGTCAATTTGATGAAACTAATTTCCCACAGTTAGGGGGAGAAATTGTATGGAAAGTTTCATCATTATCTCATTTTGATCCACAAACCCTATATGTAATCAGGAGGTCCAGAAGATCATCCATTTACAGAATATAGCAAATTAAATGCCAGACGCGTTTATCGATTTGAAAAGGATAACTAAGTCATATTTCCTTGTAGAGAATGTGGTTATCCGAATTGATGTCTCAGCATGACCATCTACTAGCATGAGAGCTAGTGAACCTAAAGCACGCCTGAAGCGTGGTAGACCTTTGGGTTCTAAGGATCGAAATCCTAGAAAAAAAATCGAAAAATGATCAAAATAATACTATGAAGGGATCTCCTAAAGAGACCTAAAATCTGATTAGTTATGAGATTCTTGAAAAAATCAATGAATCCGAGACTCAAGTGAGTGAGAAACTTTATACTGGTGATAGGATTAATTTAAATTGATCTGAAATAGTGATGGATGATATTTGTGCATATAATGTTGCACTTGACATTATGCAAGATAGTGAGAATCTTGAACCCCGATCTGTTGAAGAATGTTGACAAAGATCTGATTGACCAAAATGGCAAGAGTCAATTCAATCAGAATTGAAGTCACTTGCTAAAAGAGAGGTCTTTGGATCAGTAGTCCGAACACCTGCTGGTATAAAACAAGTTGGTCATAAATGGATTTTTGTGCGAAAAAAAAAGATAAAAATGAAGTTGAAAGATACAAGGCTCGCATTAGGATTCTCACAATGACCTGGAGTCGATTATGAGGAAACATATTCACCCGTTATCGATGCCATGACATTTTGATATCTCACCAATTTAGCCTTACGTGAAAGATTGAAATACATTTGATGGATGTGGTTACAACTTATCTGTACGGGTCACTTGATAATGAAATTTACATGAAAATCCCTAAAGGATTTAAAATGTCTGAAGCATATTCAAAATCTCGAAAAATATATTCAATCAGATTGCAAAGATCTTTGTACGGTTCAAAGCAATCTTGACGCATATGGTATAATCGCCTCAGTGAATATTTGCTGAAAGAAGGTTACGTAAATGATGTTATTTGTCCATGTATTTTTATAAAGAAAATGACATCAAAATTTGTTATACTTGCTATTTATGTTGATGACATAAATCTTGTTGGAACTACAGAAGAGCTCCAAAGGGCAATTGAATATCTTAATAAAGAATTTGAGATGAAAGATTTTGGAAAAACAAAACTTTGTCTTGGTCTGCAAATTAAACAGTTAGCAGACGAGATCTTTATCCATCAATCTGCCTATACAGAAAGGGTCTTAAAATGCTTTTATATGGACAAAACGCACCTATTGAGTACACTAATAGTTGTTCGATCACTTGAAGTGAATAAGAATTTGTTCCGACCTCCAGAAGAGGATGAGGAACTCCTTGGTCCCGAAATACCCTATCTCAGTGCAATTGGTACACTTATGTATCTTGCTAATGCTACAAGGTCGGACATAGCATTTTCTGTTAATTTACTAGCAAGATATAGCGCTTCTCCTACACGGAGACATTGGAGCGAGATTAAGCATATATTGCGATACTTAAAGGGAACTCTTGATATGAGTTTATTTTATGCTAACAAAAATAGTGCAGATCGTGTTGGTTAAGCAGGTGCAGGTTATTTATCTGATCCTCATAAAGCTCGATCTCAAACCGGGTACGTATTTACATATGTAGGTACTACCATATCATGGCGCTCTACAAAGCAATCTATTGTTGCTACTTCTGCAAATCATGCTGAGATAATAGCTATTCATGAAGCAAGTAGCGAATGCATATAATTGAGATCAATAATTCATTTTATTCGAGAAAGATATTGTTTGGAATGTGAGAAAAGACCCACAATTTTATACGAAGAGAATGCTGCATGCATAACCCAATTGAAGGGAGGATTTATAAAAGGAGATAGAATGAAGCACATTTCACCAAAATTATTTTACACACATGTTCTTCAGAAAAATGGTGACATTGATGTGCAACAAATCCGTTCAAGTGGCAATCCGGCAAATTATTCACTAAATCTTTGCCAACTTCAACTTTTGAGAAGATGGTATACAAGATTGGAATGCGGAGACTCAAATATTTGAAACTAGCTTTCTCTTCAATTAGAACTTGAAAGAGAGGGAAATTGATTGGGGCTTGTGTGGGATTCTTTGAGAAGGGTTGCAGGGGGTTCTACTTGGTTTTGGACTTCAGAAATGGTGAAATAGTTGGTCTATGCTCCTTTTATAGGTCAGTAAATAAGTGACGCACGTGCCTGTCGCCTACCAGTCTGCGATCGCATTTGCGTCGCAGAACCAACATGCGGTTCGCATTCTGGACGCGAAACTCAGCCCAGAAATCTGTCTCATTCTGCGACCCAGGAGGTCTGTTTTGCTGTCCGCATTTTCAGTATGCGACCGCATACTGACCGCATTCCTGACATAGATTTCTGCCCAGAAATCTGTTTCAGTTTGCGATACATTATGTGCAATATGCGGTTCGCATTTCAGAAATGCTATCGCACTTATGACCGCATTTCTGGCACTGGTCTTTATCCAGAAGCCTGTCTTGGTCTGCGATTTCAGTATCATATATGTGGCCCGCATGTGGGTTTTGCGGTAGCATACCCAGCTTTGCGAAGCCCTTTGCTCTTTTCTTGACTTTTTTGGACTCTTTTCCGGTTCTTAGGCCCTTATACGTAGACTATCTCACGGGGGAATCTGACGTACGAAATTACGGGTTGTAACATTGCAGTAGCAGTTTCCTTTCTTCTATAAATAGAGGAGATTTCAGTTCATTATGTATATCAGTTTTAAGTTGAATAATATATCAGTTTCTTTCTATACTTGTCTTTGATTTATTTACTTTACAGTCGTTGTTTTATAACAATAACAGCTAGAATGTAAGTTGTTTTTCCTTCACGTTAACTGGAAATATTCACAAGTAAAAAATGAAATTCATTATTCAAATGATTATTCATGTATTTGAAATTATCTAGTAAAATTATTTTTTTTAATATAAAGTCGCTTAACTATTTTTATAGCACTCATAAGGTCACTCAATTAGATTTCTCAAATTTCTAATGGTAAGTACTTATTTTATCCTTTAAATTATCTCACTTTAATTTTTTTTTCTCTATTTACTCTATATTATAGACTTACCTCAAAATAACTAAATTTCATTTATGAAGTAAAAAGTAGTTTTCAGGCATGTATATTATTGGAACAAAATAATTGAGCATAGTTTTCCAGCATATATAATGTATATTATAAATATATTCCCATATTAAATAATTTTTTTGTAAATATTATATGCATGGTATGTATCCTTTAAAAGCTTTTTTCTCTTTCCTTCCCAATTGTGGTAATACATTTTTTAGTTTTTGTTGTTATGAATAAATTATTCTAATTAAAAATTTCACTATACTCAAATACTATATTTATTCCATATGCTTGAACTCTTATTTTATACAAATATAATTTTTAACATAATATTTATGTGATTTAAAAACATTACTCATCAAAACAAGATACATGCAACAAGCGTATAAATTAAGGTGGCTAATAAATGTATAAGAATGCATCTTAGGCTAATATTTATAATTGATAAAGAGCAGCCTTGAGAAATGCCCTCCTTGAGATTTTGAGCCGGTATTCATAAACAGATGAGAATGCCATTTGATTATCTTGTTATTCTGCCAATATCTGCAAAATCTCATCCTGCAAATTACATCACATATGTAACACCCACAGGGGGGAGTTTTTGCTAATATATATAATTTTTGCAAATTACATCACATTGTGCATTTTAACCTCTATTCTTGAATTTTCTTTTTATATATACAGGAAGAGGGAAAGGGAAATTGGAAATGGAATTACAAGGTGAGGGCGTATAAACCTACACTAAGAAAAATGAAAGTTCAGGTAGGAACAAATTGCGCTACCATGACTCTCCTGCATTTTAACTTGTCATAATAACTCATTTACTTTATCTTCTATATTATCAAATTAGGTTTATTATAGAGAATTGCATGTTACTATAGTCCGTTGGTTATGTTACGTAACCTAATAGTACGAAAAAGCTACATTTTTTCAGCACATAAAAGTTGGACTCAAATAAGAAAAGGTATCCGATTAACCAAGGTAATTCACATATAATAAAATTTCTTTAAAGTTCTCTTAAATCAAGTAATTCCTTAACTAAATTATCAGTTGGATTGGGTTAATTAATACTAGGCCCAGCAAGTACTGCTATAATAATAATTATAGGAAAAATGACACTGTATAACCACATTCAAAATAAGCCGAAAAAATATATATATATTTTTTATATACATACATTTTGTATGTTATATACAAAAATTATACAAATTTTATACACTTTTTCGGCTACCAAATGTAAATAGTTTCTAGCGCAGGCTAAAAGTGAAAAACTCATAATAATAGGCTCAGCTGCAGAGCAGATCAAATGAATATGAGAACAACATGGGGCATATTCATATATATACCCACTTTTGAGTCCATCATTGAAGTTATACTCGCATTACATAAAATTTGCAAAGTATATCCCCTCGGATCTGAAGTAGTTCAATCTTTTCAATGCAACTTCATAAATCAAATCTAAAGTTCCTCATCTTTCAAATACAACTTCAGTAGTTCAATCTCTTCAATGCAACTTCAGAAATCAAATATGAAGTTCTTCTATCTTCAAATGCAACTTCAAAAATTTGAATCTTAAGTAGGTCAATCTATTGAGTGAAACTTCAGATTTCGAATCTTAAGTTCTGAAACATAAACTTATTCTTCGAGCTTCAACGATCCAATATACGATTCAATGCCCAAATCTACTCCAAATGAGCTCAAACTTGAAATATAACTTTCAAATATCAGAAAGAATAAATCTCAACCATCATATTGTCAAAATAATAATAAAATTAATAAACAGTAAATTTGTCCGGCTATTTGTACAAGGATCACTTATTTTTAAGTTAAAAGGGCTGCTGAGTTTCTTGCAGCCCGATGTAGTCAGGCCTATATTAGTACAGTTGTCATTCTGTTTAATTTGATCATTTTGATGTAAAGTTTTAATATAGATTTTGAGGCCTAGTGCTCAGCTTCTTGGTTTTGTTTTCTTGTACAGTGCAGTTTTCAATTGGTAAATATATATACTTTCTTACCCAACAAAAAGAAAGATATGAAACTATTAAAGTCTACTTCGTAGATAACCTAAGTACTGAAAACAACAAAGTTTGAGAAATGTTTCTTTGCGTTTAGAGTTGAAAAATACTTTTAATTATCGTTCATTGATTAAGAAGGAAAATTCTTAAATCTGAACATTAATCCCACCATAGACAATTAGGTAACCATAGTATAATATAGTATTTTTGTGGTCGGTTGATAAAGCTTAGTGCTTCATATAAAATCAGTTCATTGGGCCAAAAATTATCTTGGTTATCTTTAAACCATATCAGCATTAAGAGGGCCTTCAAGGGCTGCCACGTGTCACTAGTAAAGCTCCAACAAACAACATATTTAAGGTCGAAGTGATCTAAGAAGATATGAAGGGCGAGGTCGAGGAGTCAACAGAGATCAAGGTCAAGGACGAGCACTCTTATTAAACAGAATAACAACGACTAGTTTTAGGATAAGACTTTAAAGAGAATATTCCAGCGAATATTCTCTGTATATGTACTATTAGGGTTTTGTTGCACATGTTTCCTTATAAATAGAAAGAGACATAGTTATAGGGAACATGGAACATGTAAGATATTGTATTGACATTCTCTGAAGATTCTCGCTTTATTATAACATACAAAATTTACCTTTTTCTTGAGATCCTTGTCTAACTTTTCCCCCACGATCTAAGGAGAATTCGAATATTCAAAGGCTCATCAATCGTTCGTCATTGTCGGAAAGAATACCAAAGGATCTCACCCTTTTCAGGTGACTCACATGTTTTTATTTACTTAATGTCATTCATTGTTATTTATTGTTATTTAATGCTACCTCCTTCATTTTTGGATCATTGAATATAACAGTGTCGCCACCATTTATTGCTACTTAGACAATATCCGTATTATCTTACTGCAAAATCGGTTAATATATATTTTGGATATTAATATTGGCTAAGATTAACTCTATTTTATTAGAAAATCTAATTGTTTAAACCTAGATCTGAATTTTGGGTCAAACAGTTGGGCGTCGTCTGTGGGGATTTCTTAGTTAATCTTTTAGTTTCCATTAGATGTAACACGCACGTGATTCGCTAACCTAACGAGCCACAAAGTTTTTCTCCTCTCTGCACGTATAGAAATTTCCATGGCAGATAACTAAGGAAACGAAAGTAGAGTGACAGGTGACGTCCCCAATAACCTCATGAATGCTATCAACGAGAATTATGAAACACCGGGCGACGATGTGGCACTCACTTCCTCCTCCAGGCGCGAGAGATCGCCTCCCGCTCATTGCAGCACTACGAAACCAAAAGGGAAAGAGGCTTCCACGTCTACAGGAGAAAGGACGCCACCTGCCACAAAAAAGCTCCTTGAAGAATGGCTAACCGATACCCTAGTAAGCGTGCTCAACAAGCAAGCACCATGCACGACTATAGAAACAACGAGAGCCCACACAACACAGCAACGAGACGAACAGGGCGATCAACCAGACCCTCTGACTCCAGGTATAACTCACAATGTTATTGATAGTGCAAGTGATGACATCCTCGCCACTGTTTTGAAAAGAATGGAAGAAATGGAGAATGAGAACAAAATGCTTAAAGACCAAAGAAAGAACACCAGGAACGAGTCGACAAGATACCGGGTGCCCCTAAGCTACTACCGAAAAGGGACGCCAGCAGGTCCGTAGAGCATCCGTATAGCGAGGAAGCATCCCCACATGCCATACCAAAAACTTTCAAAATGCCACCGTATCTCAGAATATACGACGGGACAATCGACCAATAAAAACAATGTGACTCATAACGTCATCGCCGTGAAGGGCAACGACCTCACCAAGGAACATGTCCTCCATTTTGCTAAAGAAATTCTCTGAAACCCTCATTGGAGGGCCCTAACACGGTATTCACAGCTACCAACCCGCTCCATAAAAACGTTCGAAGAAATGGCCGACAAGTTCGTGACTGCACATGCCGGGGCCAAGAAAGTCGACACGAGAGTAAACGACATCTTTGCCATCAAGAAATCCCTAGGAGAGGGACTGAGGGACTTTCTCACCCAATTCAACAGGGTAAGGATGACCTTACCAAATGTGTCTGAAGGGATGACAGTCGCAACCTTTAGAACGAGTTGAGTAGAGAGGGTTCAAGAGCGACTAGAAAGCTGTTAAGCCAATTGATGAAGTACCCTCCAACCACTTGGGATGAAATCCATAATGCCAATTGGGCTGAAGTCCGAGCAGATGATGACAACCTCGATGAACCATCCCGACGACTCATCTCGGTACAAATCGATTCTAGGAAAGAACAAAGACAAAACATGAGGAGGGATCACCCAGTATCACGGCCAAACAAGGAACGACATCAGCCTCATGTCAAGGCCCCACGCCCCTCCTTCCTTTCGCTATGATGATGGCCCGTCTAGGCCGAGGACAAGGACTCATTGGAACGAGAGAGGTATGAACCCCTTATTATCTGCTCAAAATTTTTGTGTTTCGCCTACAGAGATAGTCTACACCCTGGAGAAACTAGGAACGAAGGTAAAGTGACCGCCGAAGATGAGGTCTGATCCAAGTACTAGGAAATCCGACGCCCTCTACAGTAAGGGCACCTCGAAGAGCTACTGAGCTCATACAATTAATATGATTATTGGTGGCAGCGACGACGCCTCCATCAACCGCGTCAAGTTCACTGCCACTCATAAGCTCAAAAGATCGATCACCCATGAACGATATGACGGACTCGAAGAAAGTATCATCTTCGACAAGTTAGATGCCGAAGGTTTGACTTTTCCTCACAACAATGCTCTAGTCATTACTTTACGAATTTTAGATACTGATGTTAAACATGTATCATGGTAGATGGTGGGAGTGGAGCATGCATCATCCATCCCCGAGTCCTCACCCAGATGAGACTCGAGGACAAGATAGTGCCACGCTGCATCACACTAACCAGTTTTAATAATGCAGTTGAATGGACATCGGGAGAAATACACTCCCCGTCCTTGCCGGTGGCATAACACTAGAGACAAGGTTCCACATCATGGACCAGGCTACCATATACAATGCCATAGTAGGAAGACCATGTATACATCCTATGAGAGCCCTTTATCTTATACCAAGTGATCAAGTTCCCAACACCTTGGGGAATATTTAGCAAACGAGGGGAACAACGTACGTCCCGGGAATGTTATTGCATCGCCATGGATAGCACGAAAACTCAACAAAAGAAAGATAAGGAAAATAAGCATAACAATTAGCAGGGTCAAGGTCGCCACAAGGTGCTGTGGACGTCATTATGGACCCCGAAATGGCCGAAGCCGCAGAATCAACTATTGAGGACCTCGACCCCGTTCAATTAGACCACTGTGACCCCAGAAAAAAGGCCTACATCGGCTGCAAACTTTGAGAACAAGGTAAATTTAGTGAATTCTTATAAACTAACATAGATTTGTTCGCTTTCAGCCATGCAGATATGTCAAGCATCCCCAAAGAGATCGCCACACACAAATTTAATGTCGGCTCTTTCCATCCTCTGTAAGGCAGGTCTGGTGAAAATTCAACCCCACAATCAATGATGACGTACATGAGGAGGTAGAGAAGCTATTACCAAACGGCTCCAGTAGGGAGTCGAAGTACCTCAAATGGATAGCCAACGTGGTGACGGTCAAAAAGAAAAATAAAAAATAGAGGATGTGTGTGAACTTCACAGACCGAAACAAAGCATGCCCGAAAGATTCATTCCCATTGGCACATATCGACCAACTCATTGACACGACAGCCGGTCATGAGCTGCTAAGTTTCCTAGACGCATACTCGGGTTACAACCAAATACTCATGGAAAAAGAGGACCAAGAGAAAACTAAGTTCATCACCCACATGGGAACATATTGTTATAGAGTCATATCGTTTGGGTTAAAGAACGCAGGGGCCACCTGTCAGAGGTTAATCACAAATATGTTCAAAGACCAACTCGGCAAGACCATGGAGGTATATAACGATGACATGCTAGTCAAATCCGTGAAGGCAGAAGACTATATCGACCACTTGAAGGAAGCCTTCGACATACTAAGAAAGTACGGGATAAAACTAAACCCCGAGAAATGCGCGTTCGGCGTAGCCTCGGGAAAAACTTTGGGTTTTCTAGTATCACAGGGAGGAATCAAAGTCAACCCAGATCAAATCAAGGCTATCGATGGGACACCTGAACAACTTACTACTGAGAAGCAAGTCCAAAGATTGACTGGTCGAATCGCCCCCCTATCGAGATTTATCTCGCGGTCGTCCGATATATGTCATAGATATTTTAGCGTACTCAAAAAAGATAACGGCCTCGAATGGACGCCCGAGTGCGTGCAGGCACTGCGAGAACTGAAGGCGTATCTGTCATCGCCACCTTTACTCTCAAAGCCTGAACCGAGGGAACACCTCTTTGTTTATCTCTCTATCTCCAAAGTAGCAGCGAGTGCGGTCGTGGCTCGAGAAAGCAAAGGTACGCAATTTCCCATTTATTATATCAGTAAAACATTTGTCGATGCAGAGATGAGGTACCCACACCTTGAGAAATTGGCCCTGGCATTGGTCGTAGCTTCATGAAATCTTAGACCCTATTTCCAGTGCCACCCTATCTCGGTCATTACCACTTTCCCTTTAAGAAGCATTTTAAATAAACCCAAGCTGTCGAGGAGGCTGGCCAAATGGGACATCGAGCTAAGTGAGTACGACATCACATACAAGCATCGAACAACGATAAAGTCACAAGTGCTCGCAGACTTTTGCGCAAAAGTAATTCCTGAGGCCGAGAAGGAGGCCGCTCAAGCCTCTCTTCAAACACAAGACCACTGGGCCCTGTACACCGACGGCACATCTAGTGCTTCTGGATCTGGATTGAGACTCGTACTCGAGGTCCCCACCGGCGAAGTGATTTGCCAGTCCATTAGATGTACAGATATGACTAACAATGAGGCTGAGTATGAGGCCGTAATTGCAGGGCTGAGGCTACCACTCGAATATGGGGCAAAGCGGCTGAAACTCCACATCGATTCTTAGCGCGTGGTCAACCAAATTACAAGGACTTACCAAATCAAAAAACAAAGGTTGCAAAAATATCAAGCCGAGATCTGTAAGTTGCTGCCCAATTTCGACGAATGCCAGCTCGACCAGATCCCGCGAGCTTAGAACATTGAAGCTGATAGCCTCGCCAAGTTGGCCGCCGCCACCAGAAGCATCACGACCTGGGATAAAAGTGCAGTCCATCTCCTCAACTCATCACTAGACCAAATCGAGGTAAAATCTGTAAGTTTGACTTGGGACTATTATCACTTACTTGCATGATGGCACTGTCCCAGATGACAAAAAAAGAAGCTAAAAAGCTAAGAATGCAAGCAGCCAGATACAAACCTCCTTCATAACGACTTGTACAAGAGAACATACGGCGGCCCTCCGGCGAAATGTCTGGGTATCAAACCCAGCGCGTTCTCGAGGAAGTACATGAAGGCTACTGCGACGCTCATTTTGGTGATCGAGCACTCGTCAGGTGTCTCATACGGGCCGGGTACTACTGGCCAACCATGAAGAAAGACGCCTTAGAATTTGTGAAGAAATGCGAGCAATGGCAAAAATACGCCCCAATAATTCACCAAACGAGCGAATACCTTCATTCAGTCACATCTTCATGGCCATTTATCAAGTGGGGAGTGGACATCGTGGGTCCACTCCCGCCTGGGCGAGGTAACGTATGATTTCTTTTAGTTTTAACTGACTTTATTCTCTAAATGGGTGGAAGTATAGGCGTTCGCCCACATGCGAACAACAGGTAATCGCCTTTGTATGGAAAAATTTCATCTGCCGATTCGGCCTACCCAAGGAGATAAGCTGCGACAACGGGCCCCAGTTCACGGGAAAGGAAACCACTGAATTCTTCGAGAAATAACACATTAAGAGGATACTTTCAACTCCTTACCAACCATCGGGCAATGGGCAGGCAGAATCCTCCAAATCCATATTAAACATCATGAAGAAGAAGCTTGAAGAAGCCAAAGGATTGTGGCCGGAAATACTCCTAGAAGTATTATGGGCGCACAGAACCACCTCGAAGATGAGGACATGAGAGATGCCCCATTCCCTAGTATACGGAACAAAAGCAGTTATACAGTCGAGGTCTGAGAACCCAGCCTGATGTACTCCCATGAAAGCGACACCAACAACGACGAGAGTAGGAGATAAGAGCTCGATGAGGTCGATGAACGAAGAAATATGTCATACATAAGGATGGTCGCCCAAAAACAACAAGCAGAACCTTACTACAACAAAAAGGCAAAGGTCCAATCTCTCAAGATTAGGGACTACGTACTCAAAGCCAAAATCCAGGCAAATAGAGATCCACGAGAAGGCAAATCGGGAACCGACTGGGACAGACCAAATAAAATTTAGGCAAAGTGAACAAGGGTTCATTCCAACTAGAGACAATGGAAGGAAAACAACTACCAAATAATTGGAATATCAGTCACCTCAAATACTTCAACTTTTAGAAAATAAGAAGTGCCCCCCAAGTCGTACTCTTTTTTCCCTCACTTGAGTTTTATCCCTTTAGGGTTTTCTCAAGGAGGTTTTAAACAAGGCGACAAGAGGGACACTTCGAGTTGAAGTATACGAAGAATAGACTGATTTCTGTTTCATTTCCCGACTCATCAAGATTCTCCAAGTCGAACAATGAAGGGACTTGATATACTGGGACTGGGACTGGAACGCCAGCCAAAGCCCAAAATTTGTAACTTTCTCCAATTATGCAATCAGAGCAATGACGTCAAAGTAATAAAAATTCACACTTATCGAAACTGCTCTAACACAAGGTTAAGTTCGACCAAGCTCGAAAAAACACCTATCAGCCCTCGACCGTGACTTAACTAAAGGTTAAGTTCGACTATGCTCGAACAAACACCTACCAGCCCTTGGCCACGACTTAATAAAAGGTTAATTTGAATTAAGCTCGAACAACACCTACCGTCCCTCGGCCGCAACTTAACAAAAGGTTAAGTTCGACCAAGCTCGAACAACACCTACCGGCCCTCGGCTACAACTTAACGAAAGGTTAAGTCCGACCAAGCTCGAACAAACACCTACCAGTCCTCGGCCGCAACTTAATAAAAAGGTTAAGTTCGACCAAGCTCGAACAATACCTACCGGCCCTCGGCCGCAACTTAACAGAAGGTTAAGTTCGACCAAGCTCAAACAAACACCTACTGGCCCTCGGCCACGACTTAATAAAAGGTTAAGATCGACCAAGTTCACACAATACCTATCGGACCAAGTTCGAACAACACCTATTTAAACAAAGGACCAATATGGCCCATGACTATTCGACTCAAAGGCCACAATCCGCTCGAAGGAGACAACAATAAAAAGGACAAAAAGCCAAACGTGTAAATAACAGAGGCAAAAATATACAAGTACAAAAACAAACCACAGGAATGAAACAAGGTACAAAGAGATATTTTGATATTTCATACTTAAATAAAGAGTTTTTTACGAAGGCTCTTGAAGACGCCGACAAAAGTAAACAAAAAAGTTAAAAGAAAACTACTGGCCATCGCTATCACGGCCTTCAACACCCTCGCCAGCTTGGTCCTCAACGACGGCACTACCCCGGCCATCGACATCATCACCGTCTCGGCCCCCAGCATCCTCTCCATCCTCGCCTTGAGGGTAAAAAAAATCATACTAGCGTCCTCCTCGAGCCGATCTATGCCCTCTTCCTCATCCTCCTACCTAGGGCGAGGTGTAGTAGGGTCATAGCCACAAGCAAAACGAGCTTCACGAGCCTTAACCCGAGCATCCTTAAGAGTTGCCTCAGAAACGGAGCCCGTTGCATGCAAGTCAGGGAATACATCCGGTCGGGCCTCAGCATGGATCCATTATTTGTACAACTTCGGGGGGACGTAGGGGAAATCACAAGCATTAGAAGAAGAAGGCCAGGCAAGCAGCTGGGCTTTCTCGGCCTTCAGAACGGCAACTCGATCATAATGCTCATAGGTTTCCTTGTCCAGCTCCCCGATCCTCTCCTCAAGCCGGTCCTCCTTAGCCCTTGCCGTTGACAAGTCATTCTCCTGCTTAGAACGAAGGGTTCTATTTGCCAACTCGAGGATCTCCATTTTCCTCCGAGCATCCAACCGAGAAGACTCCGCCTGCTCGAGAGCCTCCATTTGAAATTGGCACTCATCTAACTGTCCTTGCAGCTGGACTACTTGAGCTTGAAGGTCGCTGCATTGAGCCTTCACGCCCTTACTGAGCTCCAGCTCCTCTTCCTTGGCCCTCAACGTTCCCTCAAGGATGTTGAATTTTTACATGGACGCCATTAGCTCCCGGTCTTTCTTCTTCAAATCTTCTCTTAAGGCCTAAACGTCGCCTCCCTCACGAAGCCGATCTCGAAGCTCCCGGTACTTTCCGTGATACTCGGTATACTTTCCTTTCCGTTTCACAAGAATCTCTTTACGCCTCTTCTCCCTCCAAGCACTCTCAATTTTCAGAATAACCGTCTACAAATCGATGAAAAGAGGTTAGAACTTAAAAATAAGCTAAGGCATAACGAAAAAGGCATGTAACAATCGTACTTACCTTGAGAGAAAGGCCGACGATACTCTTCGATAGAGTACTATAAGTTATCTTCTTGAGGGTCTCACCCTCGACGTCAGAACAAAGAGGACAGAGGGCAGGAACTACCTCCTCAGTGTCTACAAGAATATCACAATCCATTGGGATCGTGATGGTCCTCGAACCTCCCTCTAGCCTCACCATCGATCATCCTCAGATCGTCTAGGTCAATATCGAAACCCGACTCTTCCCCCTCCTCGGTGACGGTTTTCCCTCTGTCGCCAGCAAGAGAAAAAACATCCATTGTTGCCTGAGAAGACGAAGCTTCCTCTTGGCTCGAAAGTGCGGGGCTGCCATCAAGTGCCCCCATAACAGCTGTCTCCTCCTCGGGATGCACTAGTGCGTCCACGGTCACCTCTTCAATTTACGAGGCCTCGGTGCTCACCCCAGCATCCTCTCCAATATGAATCGCTGCTGTCTCTCTGAGAACCATGTCATCCCTCAGCGAGTCAACAGCAATCGGGACTTCCCCTCCGGCGTCCAAGGCTCTCCTCTTGCGAGGCCTTAAATCCCCATCACCGGGAGAGGCCTCGTCGTCCTCATTAATCAAAGAAAATAGCCGAGGAGCAGAAGCAATAGTTGGGACGGAGGTAGATTCTTGGATCCAGCAGCCAGGATGAGGGCAGGTGCAAAAGGCGCAGTAGCCGCACCGAGGACAGAAACTGAAGGCGTAGCAGCCCTTCTCCTAAACGAGGGCACAAGCGCACTGTTTCTTCGAGAAGTCCCCCTAACCGAATCTGAGAAAGGGATAAACATAAAAGTTGACAAAGCCGGCCAACATACAAAAAGAGGTAACAATCACAACCAAAAGGGAAGTTATCTGTAGAAGGGAGAGCCTGCCTGAACTTCTTAAAGAATCTTGACCAATCACGAATCCTCACGGCATGAGGGAGAATCTTCTCGACCCAAGTCGGTGATGCGTACGGCTAGAGGGGGAGGAAAATTGTTGGCTACAAGGAAGGAATAATTACATGACTATCCCAAAATGGGCGAAGAGATGCAAAAGGTAAAAACGAAAGAAACGTAGACACTTACGTGGATGATTCCAAGCTTCGGGAAAGCCGTTGGCGTTGGCCACGACGTCCACGGTTTTGACGTAAAAGAAATTGAGCCAGAATTGATGGCTGGCCTTGTCATTTATCTTCACCACCAGGCACTTGCCTCCACGACGATGGAGGTTCAATATCGTCCCCCTATAGAAGCTAGGGGTGAATAGGTGCACTAAATGCTGCAATGTCACCTCGACACCGGCGAGCTCAGCAAACTTGGTCAGCATCTTGATAACCTTATAAACATAGGGGGCGAGCTGAGCAGGTCAAACGCCATAGTGGCGGCAAAATTCCTCCACCGACGGAAGGAGGGGAAACAAGTAACCGATAGCGAACGGGTAAGCGTATAGAGTGTAGTACCCAGGACGGTGAACATGCACTTCATCCTCCCCAGCGGGGATCAGTTCGATATGCCAGTGGAGGCCGAACTTAACTTTAAATTCAGGGCGCCATTATTAATAAGAAGGTTCCAGGCGCCATGTCCAGCGATCGATGAAAATCATACCTGGTTTCGGGGTTGCGGGGGATAATCTCCTCCACCGAGGGAAAAGATTCATCCTCTACAGTGGAATCTGATTTCTCAGGGAACACAACCGCCAGCGGAATGGCATGACTCCCTTCACCAACATCACATGAAACATTCGACTTGTTTATGAGAAAGGAAAGAAGGAAACTGGGAAGAGCTTAGGATATGGAGGAGAGCAAAGATACAGAGAAGAGAGGTTCTGAGAGAAAGTTTGAAGTCTCGAAAGTTTGGGAGAGAAAAAAATTTCATATTCGGGTTTGGCTATCCCTATATATAGAGATTGAGGCACCAATCCGAAACAGTTTGTCATAAAGGGCACCAAACCAGAAACGGCTCATCATAATTAGCACCGAAATCGAAATGGTAGATCCCATCAAAGGTCACACGCAAATTAATGTAATGCGTCAGGAACAAGCATCATCATGACGTATGACGTCACCCCCTCTTTTGTACCAGACGGCTCCAACAAATAACTCGAGAAAGTTAAGGGGTTTGAAATACGCGGCCCACGGAGAGCCACGTCGCCTACCCGCTACAACAACTACAAACCATGTTATCTGTTCAACAAGCTCGACCATGAACGACATTATTCGCTCATCGAACTCGCCGGGGAGGACGACCTCAACAAGCGGAGGGACTAACTGTATGGGCCAAAAATTATCTTAGTTATGGTTAAACCATATCAACATTAAGAGGGCCTTCAAGGGCTACCACGTGCCATTAGTATGGATTCAACAAAGGCATATTCAGGGTCGATGTGATCTAATAAGAGATGAAGGGCGAGGTCGAGGAGTCAACAGAGATCAAGGTCGAGGAAGAGCACTCTTCTTAAACAGAGTAATAATGGCTAGTTTTAGGATAAGACTTTAAAGAGAATATCAGTGAATATTCTCTATATCTGAACTATTAGGGTTTTTGTGGCACATGTTCCCTTATTAATAGAAAGAGATATAGTTATAGGGAAAATAGAACACTCATTTGTAAGATATCACATTGACATTCTCTGAAGATTCCCACTTTATTATACACAAACAAAATATACCTTTTTCTTGAGATCCTTGTCTTACTTTTCTCCCACGACCCAAGGAGAATTCGAATACTCAAAGGTTCATCAGGCATTCATCATTGTCAGAAAGAATACCAAAGAATCTCACCCTTTTCGGGTGACTCCCATATTTTTATTTACTTAAATGTTATTCATTGCTATTTATTGTTATTTAATACTACCTTCTTCATTTTTTAATCATTAAATATATTAGTGTTTTCACCATTTATTGCTATTTAGATAATATTCATATTATCTTACTGCAAAATTGGTTAACATATCTTTTGAATATTAATATTGGCTAGGATTAATATAATTTTGTTTAAAAAATCTAATTATTTAAACTTAAATCTAAATTTTGGGTCAAACAATCACTAAATCATTTAGTTTAGTTTACCACATAAAGAGTTATTTTGTTGACTGGTTGGTCAACATTTTTAATTACACTGTTTTTTTGAATGGTTGATGAACATTTCGATCAGCTTGCTACCCAAGATGATAAAGGCAGTAGAACTCTTTTAACCTTACTTAATGGTTCAGATAATTAACATTTGAAATAATTACATCTCACTTCCCAACTAATTGTTTGTCAGTTAGATAAAGCATCTATATCTATTCCATTTAATTTGATGTTATTCATTATTTCTTTGCAAAATAGAGAAAATATTTATCCAAAAAGAGTAAAATGGCTACAACTGTATTTCAAATCATTTTTTCGACTCGGAATCTTCTGCTAACTAGTTAGGGTTCAATACTTCGTTTTTCCGTTCATTTAATCTTTTGTATCTATATTGATTAGTCATGAAGTCTAAATGTAAATTTGACTTTATAAATATAACTAGACATGAAGAAATATATAGAGAATATTAAATAAGATCATTGAATAATTAGCTCGATAAAAACCATCATACATATGTAAATAGTTTAATTAATAAAGTTGAATTCTTAAAATTTGTGAAGGTTATATAAAAAAGAAAGATGTAACTTATTACGCACGATGTATATTTTTTAGAGATATGATTAAGATGACTTGTATCAACATAAAACTCTACGATAGTTCTAATATAGTAACCTATAAAATAAAGTAATTAACTTGCAATAATCAATTAAAAATACACTCATATTGTAAAAAGTTTTCACAATATTGTTACCATATTGTAATTTCCTCCTCTATTCCCATCCCCTCTCCCTATATATAATTTTAAAAAAATATTAACTATGCAAAAGAAATGCAATTTTAAGTGCAATTTTTATTAGACTTTAAAATACAACAATAACATATCTAGGATTATTCCACATCGTGGGGTCTGAGAAGGGTAGTGTGTACGTAGACCTTACCTCTATTTTGTGAGGATAAGAGGTTATTTTCAATAGACCCTCAACTCAAGAAAGCATAAGCACCACATTAATAAAAATATAGAAAGGGACAGTACCAAAAAGCCATATAGAAGCAGAATAAATACAACAAGATAGTAAGATGATCAACAATGAAAGAAAATAACGGTTAGTCATGAAAACATATTACCAACAGAAAGCGAGACTGCGTGCAAATACTACTGTTATGAACACTCTAGCCTACCTACTCTACTACCCTAATTCTTGATCTCCATACCTTCTTATCAAGGCTCATGTCATCGGGCAGCTGAAGTTGCACCATGTATTGCCTAATCACCTCTCACCACCTCTTTTTTGGCCTACCTCTACCTCTCCGTAGGCCCTCCAATGTCAACCTCTCACACCTTCTTATCGAAGCGTATGTGCTCCTCCTCCATATATGACCAAATTATTTAAACCGCGTTTCCCACATCTTATTCTCAATAGGACCATACTCACCTTGTCGGGAATAACCTCATTTTTTAGACTTTAAAATGAATATATAAAATCGAAGACGTACTTAGGACAAAGATAACTAGTAGTACAACTTTATAGGATAAACATAAACTTCTGTCCTAAAACGTACAGTACAAGGCAAATGAATAGTACACATTCCACAAATTAAACTAAACTAACCAATCTCCCCACCTTCTCATCATTCTCACTCCACAACCCTCTCCCCCCTTCCCCCCGCCCCACCCAAAACACAACAAATTCAAAGGTCCATACTTTTCCAAGAAATCGAACAATCTAAAACCAAACCCATCATCTTCCTCCAAAAACCCAAATCATACCAAAAAAAATGATGCACATGACCTTTTACTGGGGTAACAAAGTGACCCTTTTGTTCGATTTTTGGAAAACCAATTCTTGGTCAAGCTATGCCCTCGCTTTACTCGCTTGTTTCATCGTCTCCGTTTTTTATCAGTATATGGAAGATCGCCGTCAGCGATTCAAAATTCTCTCTTCTAATTCCAAGAAAAACTACCCTCCGCCGCCGTCCAACGCCGCCGTGAATACCCCTCTTCTTTACTCTTTTCCGACCGTCGGAGGTGTGTGGAATTCGGCGAGATTTGCGACGGCGATTCTATTTGGGATTAATTCGGCGATTGGGTATATGCTTATGTTGGCTATTATGTCATTTAACGGCGGCGTTTTTGTTGCCGTCGTTTTGGGTCTGTCGATCGGATATTTGCTTTTTAGGACCGGTGAAGAGGATGTTGTGGTCGTTGATAATCCATGTGCCTGTGCTTGAAATTTTCTGAATATTAATGTTACTTGTAATGGGTTTGGTTCTTGTTTTACCCATAGAAATTGTATGGTAAAATGATAATGAAGATGTTATATTTTTTTGGTTTTCAGATAGTTGGATCTGTGGTTTGTAAACCTGCTGATCTTTTTCATTTCCTTCTGTTGTGTATTTCTGGATCTGAATACTATAAATTTACATTTCTCCTTTTCATTAATATTGTTTTCTCAAATTTTTGGCTCATTTAGTGGTGTTTGCTTTAAAATTTAGATTTTTTTTTTAAATGTTAGCAAAATGTTTTGAACCAGCTACTAGGAAAGAAAAGTTTTTATCTTTTTGCATAAATCGAAACACTACTTAAATTTTTTTTATTGAAACAGTTTCTAAAAGAATTTGAAAATTATGTGCAAAAATATTCTTGAAAATTTTGAGGCAAAACTCCACCGCTGGCTGGCTTTAATAGGAATTGAAGGTTCTGTTATATAAGTAAGTAAAATCTGTTTTTGCTTTTTTACTTGATAATGCCATAACATTTACTGAGAAAGAGAAGCAAACAGTGGTATAGTTAATCCTTATACATTTAAAACAGCAATAACAACAAAGCAACCCATTATTGTTTGGCTTCTGGAGTTTTTTAACACCTATGCTAAGTGATCTGAATGGAAAAATTGTTAAAAATAGTAGTAGTGATTTTTACTTGGATGGACAAAAATGAGAAGCATGACAGAATCGCAAATAGAACTTTTCCTCTTTAGTAATTATCACATGGACAAACTTTTGATATGTGATTATTCTGGGTATATTGCCCAACTTGGCGAGTGGGGTGGGGCTATAATATGGGTAGGAAAATTCCCATAAAAAGAATATAATTCTGAGTTCTGGCACTTGGCCGTCTTTGCGTCCCAATTCAGTACTTCACTTTTAGTGGAAATGTCGTTTCAATAAGAAGAAAACAGTAGTGACTAACAGGTTCAGTTTTATGTTTCAAGACTGGACTAGAAAGAAATGTTAGAAGTAATCCTCAACACATTAGGTTCGTTTGGTAGGCTGTAATAAATAAAATAATTCCTGTATAAAATTTAATTCGTCCAATATAATGTTTGGTTGCTCAATTCAATTTATGCATACCTAATACATGGATTACTTATACCTCATAGGAGGACTTAGCTAATACCAAGGAAACCAAGGTATTACTAATCCCTGTATTAACTATACCTGGATAAGATCCTAAGGGATCGTTTGGTAGGCTATACTAAGTAAAATAATCCTGTATAAAAATTTAATCCGTCCAATACAACGTTTGGTTGCTCAATTCAATTTATGCATACCTAATACATGGATTACTTATACCTCATAGGAGGGTTTAGAAGGAAACCAAGGGATTACTAATCCCTGCATTAACTATACCTGGATAAGACCCTAAAATTACTAAACCGCCCCTCAAACCCTTTTCCTAAATTTCTTTATATACAGAAAGAAGAATATTCAAGGGTATAATTGTAAAAAAGATTTTGTACAATTTTAAACCAAACACAAGTTAATTTTTAATACGATGAACCAAACACTTGATAAAAAATAATTTCAACACTACAATCCCTACATTACTAATACCTGCATTACTAATCCCTGCATTACTTGTGTTCGTACCAAACGACCCCTAAAATTACTAAATCGCCCCTCAAATTCTTTTCCTAAATTTCTTTATATTATGGAGGAAGAAGGAAAAAAGCATGATGAAGATCAATTATTTGTAGCTAGATAAAATAGCCTTAGCCAAAATAATGGAGTTTTAAGTTTGCATTTCATTTGATCTGTTCTTTAGATGCAAATATTTATTTTAACTGTATAATTTTTCTTGCGCCGACTACTAAAAGGAAAAAGAATTTGGCTAGAGCTACATTATATTTAACCAAATCAAAAAGTCAAAATAATAAAGCTAAAACTATGAATTTTCTTTTTATTTCTTATTTAAATGCAACAACTACTTATTCCAACTTTCAAAAAATGTAGAACTCCATCACTTTTAATCAAATATTTTTTCCCCAAAATAACAAAATTTCAATCATGTACTTCTTTTTAGTTTCATCTTTAGATGCGTTTGACGATTTATTTTAACAGTGTATTTGGCCAAATATGTACAAAAAACACTTTGGGAGAAGCTCCATTATATTTAGCCAAATCAATATCTATAAGCATGAAGGTCCTTAGCGAAATACCGTTCGCTTTTTTTACCCTTTAAAAATATGTTTCACATTAAATAAAATAGTAATTTAACTTACGTTTTTTTCTAATATTTAGAACTTTAAAATCAACTAAAATTTTGCTTACTAAATTGTTCCTTATTTGACTATAGGACTTTAAAAGCAAAATAATTAAAATTTTGCCTTATATAAACTCTTTTTACTTAGCTAGTCTCATGGTACGCGCTTCGCGCGTGTACTTTATATTCATGAACACGTAACTTTTAAATATTGCATATCCATATTAACCAATATGTATGAGTCATTAAAAATATTATAGGAAAAAATATAAGGTCCTGAAAATGATGAATGTTAATCTTATTTAGCTAGCTTGAGAAAAATTCATGTGTTACATAAAATCATGCTATATTATGCTTTCTCGCTTTGCCCCCACTTTTCGAAGTTATTTAATTGTCTTTTTTTTTTATTAAAAATTAGCATATGCTTGATATATTAAGTAAAATGATAAGATCGTATTTATATATCTCTTTATTTCCTTTTAAATTAGATTATTTGAACCTAAAGACAATTGTCAAGTTTTTTCTTCAAAAGTTATTTCTCAATTTGAAAAATAAATTTACTAATATGATGAAGTTGAAAAAGAATTAAATTGAATATTTTCTTTAATCAGTTAATTAAGAGCTCCATTATTTATTTATTTTAATATAAAAAATTTGCTACCTTCGTTAGTTTTCAAATTACGATTAGCTATTCTATTATAATTTTGGCTGTTTCCTTCCATTACATTATATGCACATCTTCTTAGAAGGGTATAATTGTAAAGAAGATTTTGTACAGTTTTAAACCAAACACAAACTTAGATTATACATTGCATAGCTAATTTTTAATACAATGAACCAAACACTTGATAAAAGATAATTTCAGCACTACAATCCTTGCATTACTAATCCCTGCATTATTTGTGTTCGTACCAAACGATCCCTATTACTATTATGTCTTTTATTACGAATTTTCAAATTTTAAAATACAAGAAAAAATTGGCTTACAAATTTTTTGTTTTGTTACTAAATAAGTGGAGTTCATTTACAGTATAATTTTGAGAAATAAATATCTAAATTTACCCGCAGATCAAAACAAATTGCTCTCGTTTTCCTCATCTCCATATTGTTTTAGGAATGAAGTAGTCTTCTACTAATTGAAGTCCAATATCTTGTAGAAATTTCAATCTGCGAAGTCATCCTGTTTTTCGACAATTGGCTGCAGTAACACGATGCAATATATGCTGAAGATAAAAAGGGCTTTATGCAAAAATTCTTTGAGGATTTGATTGCAACAAGTCAGGCAAGTTGCTAATATTCCTCAACCACGAACTACATCGTTCACATCATCAAGAGATTCATAAAGAGAAATTAGTAATTTCAAACAAGCACTGGCAGTAAATAACAAAGCATTAGCTCTTTTTCATCTTCGAAGTTGAGGTTCTATAACAAAGGGAAAGGGGTTATGCTGCCGCCTGCAAACAAGTAGCTAAGAACGGATTGCCTTGTCAAATTACTATATCAATACAGAATATGTAAACAGTGAACAATTGTTTTCTTTCAGGGTACATCAGAAACAAATATTCAGCCTTGTCTAAAATTTACGGCTTCATATGCAAATCATATACCATGTCTTCTAATGATCATACTGAAATCGCTTGGGTTAATTTCCTGGAGCATATTACTGATGCAACATTCAGAAGTTAGCATCAAGGTTAAAAGAATGTGATACATACTCCCCAACTTATCAACAAAACAACTCTGGCACTAATGTACACTCAGCAATCTGGGAGAAGCGCCCAAGCATTAGGCAAATGGAGCAAGGAGATTTGGTGGAAGGTTGTGAGCATAAAACCCGGATTGAAGCAATGGAGCTGTCACAACGCAATTGGCAACTGTCAAGCTGGTCCTATGAGGGAAATGGTGGCAGAGGCACTGAGATGAATGTACAAGCACAAAATTCTAATTGCTTATTGCTGATCTTGAATCTTTAGTGAGACTAATTCACTATCCTGCTGTTGGCCTCTTGACCTCGAGGTCTTTGGACGCCATCTTTGAAAACTTTCTGGTAACCTGGAAAAGGTCACACATATATTGAACCATAAACCTATGAGTAAACACATGAAGGTGATTTGAGTAAATAAACATACAGTTAGATACTACTGTAGATATTCATCACTTCAGACAAGGAAAAATCTATCAAAATATTGAATAAAAACACAAACGATCTTAACAAGTTACAATAACAAAATGTTACTAAGAAATAAAAGTGCATACTGGCTTTGGTACTGCCATTTCTGTCCCCCCATCACGCAGTAACACCCAAGAGAGAGAAAAGAATTGAAAAAGAAAAAAGAAAAAAACAAAGATGTATTGCATGCTCTCTCTCATTTTCTTCCTTTCCTCTCTTTTAGGGCAGTGGGCAAATACGGTCTACACCATTTAATGTTGCAAAAAATTGGAATGCAAAATGAATAGTATGATACAGGAAAGAAATTGAACTCGACTTACAGATCCCATCTCTCATAAATTGCTCTACGGACTGAGCTGTTAAGACCATATGCTATTGAGTTAAAGAGACCCTAACAAAGCATAGAAGATTTGTCAAGAAAGAACATGTCAATACTTTAGAGTCCGAGTTGTTATAAGGAAGAGCAGAACAAAACTAAACATCAGCATAAAATCAGAGAGAAATTCATATCCACCAAGAATCCTAACTCATAAACATTGGCACTCAAACCAAACTAATGAGCTTTCGATTAACGAAATAATCAGTTTAAAATTCACCATCTAGTTGAAGCAAACACTCAGAGGCATTACTCTTGAAATTCTGTTTATAATCTTCGTGGAAGTGGAGGATCTAAAGCATTCTTTCCAGAGAGAATTTGTTTGTTAATACTAGTTACCAAAGAGGTCCATGACAGCCTGCAATCTATCTGAGGACATAAAATACTCATTGAGGAGTGTAACAGTTCCCTCTGTACACCTTCCATAACCGCATGAGAGAGAAGAGAAAAGATAGAAATCATCTAGAGATAGTAGGGTTACCATGAGCTGTGCCATTCCAACATCAAGAACAGAAAGCCAAAAGATCTTATGACCTGGTTCAATAAAGTCATGTATACGATTGATTGTGCCAAAAAACCATGATCCTATAAGAATTAGGGGATAGTAACCCCAACGATTTAGTGCCTGCAAGATGTCCAACAGTGTAACAGTTGATAAAAAGAGCAAATAGCAAGAAAGGTAAATGAGACGGCGTCAATAACAGACGACCTTCATTTTCCAGCTCTGCCCCATACTTTTAAGATATCATTTTTAATTACTTTCACTTAGCTGAGGAAGCTCTGTGTACCTTCATATCTGACCGAGGATCTGGTTGGTATGACCGATCTGACATGCCCACTGCCATCTGGAATATTAGAAGAAGAATCAGCATATTTGAAATGTCACAATTTTTCTTCAGAACCCAATTCTTCCTAAACCAATACAAGAATCATAAATTATTAAGGGCAAAGACAATGAGTACATACACGAGTTGCATTGTTTAGCATCCGTATTACTTGAAAATAGGTGACACCATTAAAAAGAATGGCACCCCAAAGAGGTGCATAAAACGTGATGAAGTGGGTAACCTGCAGTAATGAACATAACAAAGATTAATTTGATAAATGCTCTTTCAAGCTAAAAGAGAATATAGCCCAAACAACTGAAATATGACCATCTATCTGTACTGTTTTACCAAAATCAGAAAAGTCTTTTTTCCTTAAAAAGGAAACAAATTAAAACGAAAGATTAAATGTGAGAATTCCTTTGCCAATTAACAATCAACTACATCATGCATTTATTTATGACATCAACGTTATTCATGAAAGTAACAGAAATCCATCACTTAAACTTTAGTATTTAAAAACTATCACAATTTTCGAAGCTCACAAACTACGGAAATGACATCCAAATAAAATTCAATAGACATTACCATGAAAAATGCATAGTAGAAACCTAGAGATTATGACCACTAAATACTTGCCTTTCCTGCATGTCCTGTTTGTGCCCAACACCAAGTGCCTAACCGACTTAGATGCTCGTGATTATTGGCAATTGATCTTATAACTGTCATTACTCCTGAAGTTCCTGGAGAAGCATCAATTAAACAAGTTGCTCAATGCATTCAGAAACAAAGAAATTAACGACAGTAACCAATTATAGAAGCCAATTTGATGTCTCTGATAAAAGAAAATACCCCAAACGTATAAATGAAACATAGGCTCCAAATCTTCAACATCTGTCTTATGCCTAACAACTGTTCGATGAAGAGTAAAGGCAATTGTTGTAGTCCACAAGAAAGAGGCTAGGCAGAAGAAATGTGTTGTATAGCCTTGAGCATAACAGAAGAACCCTTTGGAAGGATCCCTACATGACCAAAAGAACTCACAGTTAACAGTTAAGAAGAACCATTTAGAATGAAAATTCACTGTGGCCTGCTACAAATAACTTATGGAAGAGAGTGGCAGTACCCAATTATGCTGAAGAAACTGCAGAACATGTCCTGCACTCAAGTGAATTAAAGGAAGTCTTGAAATGAGAGAAACTTAAACCATATAGAGCATAAATCACTATAGGAAGGCCTATGTATGACAGATTTCGAGTCATAAAGTAAAAAAAGAAGCATCTGAATATTCAATCTTCTGGATAGGCACACACCATTAGTCAATAACATATAATCTAAAATTATGGACATTTACCACTTATGTATTATACTAGATACGCTTTTTTTCCTATCCTTCCATTCCATTGATTGAGCACTTCGCATTAGTCGTTTGGTTCGAGTAAGCACAGAAACAATCACCTTTCAAATTATTAACTACGAAGTAAAACTAAACTTAAAACAGAGTAAATTCAGCAACCTCTAATCTGAACTGTTACCCGAAACAAAGCTCAAAGAGATATACTATTATCCAAGGATATGAGATAACAGCTTGATTGATCTTAGGTTGTTTAAGTAACAAATTCAAAACACAGACTCAGCTTCATTTCTATTAGAGCTACCAGCTCAGTATTTAAAATTCTAATCCCCACTGCAGCTATGCCAATTTGACCAACTATCCAAATTGAAATTATTTTCGATGTAGCCAGTAGCCACTGTGTGAGACAGACCGCGAGATTCTCAGCACAGTGCATTCACAAATCAGAATAACTAATCCTAAATAGAGCAACCAATATACATACAAACTTTTTTCTTGGTTTTTCATTTTCTTTTAACTTTTCAAAGTACGTATTTATCTTCTTTTTTATTTTTCACAAGAGATTTCTGCATTACTTGCCAAATAAAAGGACCCCTTGATATCAAAGCTTTGAGAATCCCAAGCAGATCGGACAACTGCTTGTATAGAATTACAATCTATTTGTAAAAGATAGAATCAACAGCATTTCCATTAAGCTGCTAGTCATCTATGCAAGTTCTCATCCTATTGCAGCTACATAGATTTGATCCAATGCTCGAATTACCCACTGTGAGACTGAGAAATGTACCAATATTGCAACAGTCAGAATACTAATTCTAGAGAACCAATATGGATAGCAACTTCTTCTATTTCTATTATTTTTATAACCGTGGTGTTCAGGCCAACTTGCGTGCACCTCGACTAAAGATATCAACTTCTTTCATGTTCTTTCTTCTTTCTATCTTTTTCTTTTCTTTCTTTCTTTTATGTATACTCTCAAGTACTTTGTTTCATTGTTTTATTCTTTTGATTTAAGCCCGCCGGCAAAGAAAATTTTCCATTGCTTGCGTCATTCCGTACTGGATTCATTTACTTGCCTAATTAAAAAATGAACAAGTATTTTGACTATAGAGTTCAATTGCATTTCCATTCCAAACCTCTAAGCTCTCTGAATCCAACTCCTGATCTACTACATCTACACATTTTACTCGATTCAATAAAAAAAAAAAAAAACGTAAACTAAGTTACTTCAAATATAGCCACATTTTGAGGAAGAAGAATGTAAAATGCAAAAATCGACTAGCTCTCGATAAAATTATCAAAAGTCGAACTAACCCTAAGTACTGAGAAAGAAGAGAGAGTAGACAAAAGGTGAAAGCAAATTTACTGACGGATAAAGCGAGGTAGAAGACAAGCTTGAAGGAGAACTTGCGGAGCTCTTTGAATAGCAAATAACAGAGCACTATGAATCCAGAACCGACGAATGATAAAGTTGATGCTCCGCTGTTCACTGCCGTCAGTAATTGTCGTTCTGCCACCGTTAAATTCCCCATCACTGCTTTAACTGTCGCCATTTTTCAAGCTTCCGATTACACTTTGAAACCACAAATATCGCGTTATGATGCGTTGTGTGATCGGTTAAAGCTAGGGATCGAAGAAAGCAAAAGGGAGTTTTCTGCTGGCAAGCAATAAGAAATGCAGGGGTTTTTCCTGGAATATGTCATTAAATAATTAGAAAAGACTTGTGCTGCCAACAACCGTCGCTTTGGCCGAGTGGTTAAGGCGTGTGCCTGCTAAGTACATGGGGTTTCCCCGCGAGAGTTCGAATCTCTCAGGCGACGGTCTTCTTTTTCTGTTGTACATTATTTGTTTTGGTTTTGGCATTTCTGTTATATAATTTATTAGCTGATAAGTTGTAAATATGAACACTTTGACCCATCAAATTTCTGGACTAAAATACTGCAGCTCTTGGGTTGATTCTCAATCTTCTATTTTGGTGGAAATGACATCAGGTAGCTATTTCTAAGCATGTTATTTAAAAAATATTCATATTTTATAATATATTTAAAAATTAGCTATTTCGCTCAAATTTCAGAACACGGTATCTTAGATTTTAAACCTCAAAGTTCAAATTTCAGGATATCGTGTCCTAAAGTTCGAAAATTATGTCCAAAAGTTCGAATCTTATGTCTTGAATTTTAAATTAGTAGTTCAGAAATTCAAAACACTTAGTCCGGAATTTCAAATTAGTAGCTCAAAATTTCAGGACACTAAGTCCTGAATTTCCAAATTCAGAATACTTAGTCTTGAAGTTTCGGTCAATTAGTTAATCTTTAAATACATTGTAAATTATGGATATATTTTAAATAGCAAGCTTAAAAGTGGCTATTGCTGCACTTTTGCCTCTATTTTGCCCTAAAACAGTAGCTAAAAACTAGAAACAAAGAACGAGAGAAATGGATAGAGAGAGAAATTGTTGACCTAATTGTAACGAAAAGAATAATCAAATTAATTAAGTGGTTTTGACTTGTCTCAATGAGTTATAATCCACAACAAAATACATATTGTTTCTCCATTTCTTGTTATATGACGGTATTTGATTGAACATCATATACCTTTTTAATTCTTCGGTAAGTTTTAATTGGACTAATTCTATGTTTTGCATGGCCCAAATTAATTGTTTATGTGATGGGAAGTGAAAAAATACTTGGTTTGATTTTTTGGAATGTGATATATATATTTGAGGATGTTGAGAGTCAAATACAAACTTTAAGAACAAAAAGAGTTAATACGAGGGGCTAATCTAACAAGTGAAACAGGGTTTAACTTCATAAAGTATAAGTCGTGATTTATGAAGAGGTTGGCCATAATTTCTGAAGGACAATTGTGCTCCCGAGTCCCGATATATAAGATTTCAAACAATTTGTCATTTGAACGTTTTTACAAAAACGTTATGATATTTTTACTAAAAAGCGCTTAGGAGCCCTAACGTTCTCTTTTGAAGGAGTAGCGTTCCTTTCAATCAAGAGAAAAGGTCAAGCTTCCTAACTAACTCTGTTTTAAGCAGGTATAGTTTATATATCATTAGTGTACAAATGGAAGTTTCTAAGGTCGCTTTATATTATCTACGCTATAAAAATCTGAAGCTGAATGTTCTATTTTTCAGATTGATGCAATCACGTTGTTGCTTCACTTCTGTTAGTTGTTGAAATTTTGACCAACTCCACTTAAACAAAGAAAGCTTTGTCCATTTATTAAATACCCACAATATTTTTTCAATAACAGTAGTATTTGAGCCATCTGACGCTAACTTTAATTATTACACTGATACCTACTAGCCTGTGATAACTTTATCTTCGGCTGAAATTTGAAATCTGATCTCCTCATGATTTTCACCGACTTCATTAATCGCTTGATCATGCTAGTGGTTGCTAAATACCACAATTCCATGTATGAAATGTCATATCCATTTCAGACCTTACAATAGTTGGCTTAGTCTCCATTTCATATCTAACTACTGAAGACTTCACAAAAGATGAGAAAAGTTACAATCCTACACCTGAAATCAGGTAGTATATAACAGTAAACTATAAGCAGTATGCTGCTTAGACATTCTATATACTGCTTACCTCATTAATATTTACTACTATATGTTTCTCAAAAGAATCCACCTTTATACACAAATAGTATTTTCTGAATTTTTATCATTTTTGCTGTAGTGCAAAAGTTCTATAGCTAGTGATGCCAAGTGAAGTGCTATTACTTAGATTCTACACAGCAATGTTTGTGGTAGCTATATCTGCCATATCTCAATGCCTTCTATAAAGAGCTGTATCCGAGTAAGACGCCACCATTCTCTGCCTATTGATTCTCTGTCTCCAGCCATAACCTTGATTTTTCCCATTCAAGTTCTTCTCCTTTCTGCTTCTCCCATTTCGTTCCGGTGTCGCAGCATCCTCTTTTTCGCCATTTTTCTCACTCCCACTGCTGAAATCACTGTTTGATGTCATCGTTATCATTGGATCACTAATTGCTGCGTCAGTGTTGTTGCTTTCCTCCTGAAGTGTCTCAAGAATCTTGACAACATCATCCATTGTAGGCCTAGGCTTAGGATAATGACTCAAGCATTTGTATGCTACCAATGCTGCAGTTTGTGCGCCTTTAATCGGGTATTCACCTTCAAGTCTTCGGTCCATCACACGAGCAATTTTCTTAGGATCTCTTAAATAAGGCCTTAACCATTCAACCAAATTCGTTTCTCCTTCTCGTCTTTTTTTATCCAAAGATCTTTTACCAGTCAGCATTTCCAACAGAACTACTCCAAAACTGTATACATCACTCATTGTTGTCAAATGACCTGGAAATGGTGGCATTGCCAATGAATTAGCTAATCACAAGTTGGAGTAGAAAAGTAAGCAAGAAAAGTCTCATTTATCACTTTTTCCAATTCTAGAATGCCTTAACTCCCAAAGATATACAATGGAATCAAATGTGTTCAAGTGTCCATATCAGTGTACCTGTCATGATGTATTCAGGGGCTGCGTAGCCGTGTGTACCCATTATTCGTGTGGATACATGTGTATCATCCCCTGCTGGTCCATCCTTTGCTAGTCCAAAATCAGAAAGTTTAGCCGTGTAATCCTACAAGATAGATCATCGCGTTTCAAGAGTTGTTATCTCTCTGTGTTCATTTGTTTTTCATTTTTTACAAACACTATTTGATAGGACATGATGGAAGGAGTAAGCTTACTGAATTTATTAAGATGTTTGATGCCTTAAAATCTCTGTATATGACTGGTTTTTCGCCTTCATGGAGGAACGCGAGTCCTTTTGCTGCTCCTAATGCTATCTTCATCCTTGTTGACCACGATAATGTGATCGAAAACTCTGCATAATTGCCACAAATACAAACATGAGAGCTCTAAATCAAGCCATACCTCAGTTTCAGGTTCTCTGAGTTCTAAAAACCATATAATAGTAAACTATTTCTAACATTTATGTGTAATTTCAGTACATCCCTATTCTGAATTGATATTGAGAAAAAAAAATGTGGAAACTTACTTCCAAAGAGTTGATTTTCCAAGCTTCCTCTGGGCAAGAACTCATAGACTAGGAGTCTATTATTATCTTCCCAGCAATATCCAATCAGTTTGACCAGATGTGGATGCCTCAGTTGCCCCAGGAAAATTATCTCTGTCTGCATAAAAAATCACTTTCAACATCTTTAACATTTCCACTTTAGCATACAACAATAAAGGGCAGTCCGGTGCACAAAGCTCCCGCTATGCGTGGGGTTCAGGGAAAGGACGGACCACAAGGGTCTATTATACACAGTCTTACCCTGCATTTCTGCAAGAGGCTGTTTCCACGGCTCAAACCCGTGACCTCGTGGTCACGTGGCAGCAACTTTACTGGTTACGCCAAGGTACCTCTTCACTTAGCGTACAACAATAACAACAACAATTATGTCTCCCTCCCACGCAAGTTGGGATCAGCTCTATGAATCGCCACATAAAAAATAATGAAAAACAACTCACCAGCCATTCCTTGTGGCCTTGCAAACCATCTGTATCCAACACCTTAACAGCCACAACCTGAGGTTTTAACCCCGGTCTAAGCTTGTCGTCGACGAATCCCTTGTAAACCGGTCCAAATCCTCCTTCACCAAGAAAATTAGCAGATGAAAAATTGTGTGTGACCTCTCTAAGTTGAGTAAATGTGAAGTTGATAAGGCTTGATCCAATGAATGAATTGGAAAGTCCATCAGCAGATAGTGGTGAACTTGGATCATCAAAATCTAGAAGTGTCAATCTCTGAAATGAACTTTGTTTTTTGACCTGTTTCTTTGATCTTACAAACTCATCATCTACTTTGTAACAACATGGGATCATTGATTTCCAAGTTAGAACCATTTCTTCACCAAATTCTTTTGGAAAAACAAACCAACAAGTACAGAAGATCAACAACTTAAGGAATGAGACCTTAAATAAGAAGTAAGCTTTCTTGTGGAAGAGTTCTTAAGACTTATAACTAATTTATCAATCACCTACTACTCATTTATATATAGAGAGAACTTTGATATAGACTGATGCCTTATTGCCTACCATTTCTTGAATTATTCCCATGTAAACGGGTAATAAATAAATATTTATTAAAGTATACACCAAATCAAATGTACTTGGAAACATTTCACAAAATTCTAATAAGACTTAAAAAGAGTTTTTAGTCTCTGTATTAGTTAACAACAGGAACTGACTTGTCCACCTATTTGACTTTGATGGCATAATTGAGAATAGTTTGTTATGGTTTTTCTTTTTCTTTTTCTTATAAATACATTTGGAAGGCTACAGTTTTTGCTTTACGTTCGAAAATTTCTTCATACTTTGCTGTCAAGGTGCTTGGTACTTGAATTATTTTATTTTATAGTTTACTGCCAAATCTCCTGGATATCTTCCAAAGGCAGATTTTGTCCTCTCAACTGCCCCCCCTTTTATTTATTTATTTATATATATATATATATAATAATAATATTTCTTTCGTTTTCTGCTTTTCGAAAATTTAATAAAAAGGGAACTTAAACATTTGATATTGCAAAGGGGAAACTCTACGAGTTTGACATAACGTGCAACCGCCTGCTAGTGGAGCCAGAAATAAAGCTTATGAATTTGCATTATTGGGTTCTAAATTAATAATTTATGCATATTCAATGAAATACTTAAAATAAATATATAATTTGAACCAAAGCTATTAGGTTCCGCCGAACACGTGACCTGTATTTTAGCTACGCCAAGTGCACGCAACATTTTTGTACGTGTAATTAATAAACGAACGCATGCATTTCGAAAGTTGAAATTAAGATATTTGATTCTTGGTTTGGTTATTCTTGCTATCTCTCCGTGCATTATGGCTATTTTATGTTAAAATACTGTACGGTCCTTCATGCAAATAGCATAGAAATTTACAATTAAAGAAAATTAGAATTAACCTGGGCTTTCAAAGAGGCATAGGCTACATGATGTTCTTCTGGCAATTGGAGCAATGAAAATTTAACTCTTGTCATCCTTGGCAGATTATTTGACTTTAGGAATTAACTTGAATTTCGAAAATGGATATGGTACTTTAATTTATTAATAAACAAAGGAAGAAAAAAAAGACAATTCAGTGCATAAAGTATTCTGTGTTTACGAAGAGTCCGGGGAAGGGCAGATATGATCGATATAGACAGCTTACTCTAGTGCACGCATTAGTAGTTGCTTACACGGCTTGAATCCGTGACAATTGTAGGTCATACGAGATAATTTTACCATTACTCCAAGGTCCCCCTCTATTAATAACTAAAGGGAAAAATAGGCAAAATTATGAAGACTTGAAGAGAGCCCTCACATGTGTTTTACATGCATGAAAAAAATCTTTCAAACTAATATACCATATGAACATTAAGATATATTTTCTAATCATGTTTTGACAAGTGTTTTTCTTGCTTCTAAGAGCAGGTTCATAATATATTAAATTATTCTACTCTTTTCCCATTTTGTTTATTTCCCATTTTTGTCTTTTCATTTAAGATTTGGTTAGCAATCTTTAACTATTTTTGAATAATCCCTTAGAAGGAAGAGAAAAAAGTAGATAAAAAAGAATATATCTTACCTCACACTGATAAAACCATTGTTTGACATATGATATAACTTTGTTCTAGTTTTCAAAGATGTATGTTAATAACGTATTTGGAAAAAGAAAAATGATAGGAAATTAAAACTTCTAGAACCTGACCCCATTTGTTGGCTGAACTAAAAACCTAAAAGCTACCCTTTTTAGTTGTAATTGAAGAATGAAACCCCTACCAAAATATCAAAATCCCTTACCAAATCTTTGGTTGCTTCTTAAAAATGTTTTTTAGTTAAATGTCAACTCTATTATGGTACTACAATTTCCGATGCTTCTAATCATTAGATTAATAATAGCTCCAAAAGCTCTGCATGCTACCAATTAAATTCTAGATGCATTAACCAAAACTAAAAAGAAAAATGTACGCAAAACAGATCTCTATCTTTGATCTCCTAAGGCTGCAAATCTAATGATAGGCAATTCATAGGAATTTTCCACCTTCTTATTTTTCTATTCTCTTTTTTTCATTCCCTTAAAGGTGTCGTTCTTGTTTTGTGCATGTCATTGTGTTAATTTGGATTTTTTGCTCAATTTCCAATTTGTTTGGATTTGCAAAATGCAGGTCTTGCGTTGTCGTTAGGTCATTGAACAATAATTAGTTGCATATTAAAAAAAAAAAAAAAAAGGTACTTAAATTGTGAAATTTTTTTGTGGAAGTAGAGTTATATTTGGACACGAAAAACGTCACTTGAATAAAGTTGAAAGTGTATAGTAATTACTATTTCACTTGAAAATACTTCTAGAACTGGTTTTTCAATATTCTGAAGGCAGAATAACTTGACAGACACTTGTACTTGTACGTGTTTATCATCCCGATCCTTGTATTCAACAAAATTTCATCCAGACACCTGAACTCAGTCAAAACATATATTTTAAACCCCTTCGGCATTACGTGTTGGTCACTCGCCTGACGTGGAGAAAATATCTATGTCCACATCAGATAAATTGATGTCACATCTTATTTATTTAAATATTACCTTTTAAAAATATTTCAAATCCATCTCCATCTTCCTATGCTGTCGGCGATCCTTATCACCGGGAAATAACCGGAAAATCGGAGTCGCCTCACCGTTTTGCTCTCTTTCCACCTTTCTGAGCACAATTTTAAAACCCAAATAATATACATAAAACTCTTCAATTTTGATAAAAAATTTCAATCTTGCTCATATCCTTACTCTCACTATTTTAGGTAAAATTCATATCACCATAGTAATCTTAGAATTTACAGAGATACAAAAAGAGGGCAACAACCAACGAGTAGAAAACAAAGAACTATATTCCTGGAAGTATTTCACTGCCGACCACCACAAAGCAAAACCAAATCGCTAGAAAATAATCACAAGCGAACTCCACCACCTACTTTTCCACTCACCAGACTCCTTTGGAAAACCCATGACCACCATGGAATGATGAACACGGTCGTAGAAAAAATCATCGGAAAAATTTCTTCGCATTTTAATAGCTTCTTGATATTTTTAAAAACTTTAATCCCATTAACAGATCTGTTTATTTAGCTTTCCTAAAAGAAAATTCTTCTCCATTTTATATTATACTTTTAATTTTGTTGCTGACTATCCACAAAGGACAGAGGGGTGAAAGGTTTCGGGAGGTGGGTGGGTGGAGGGGTTACCATAGGAAAGAAGGGAGAGAAGAGGATGGGGAAAAACGGGGGGACATATAATGCTGAAGGGGTAGAGATTCTTGGGTAGGGAAATAATTTTACTCTTTTTTTTTTATGGTTATTTTTTATTATTTTTAAGGTTTTTAAATTAAAATTAATATATTCACTCTCCTTTTTAGAGCGTGTAGCCATTCATTTTTCTGACTCGGCAAAATAAATGACACATAAGCTTAGTCAATAATTAGAGGGGTTTAAAATACATGTTTTGACTAGTTCAGGTGTCTAGATGAAACTTCATTGAATACAGGGACCGGGATGACAAACAGGAACAAGTACAGGTGTTTGTCAGGCTATTCTATCATATTCTGAATATTGAAAGGGATTGTTATACAAATAGTCGGTTAGAGTTAACGTTTATAGATATATGTGTGTGTGTGTGTGCGTGTTATTTTTAGTTTAAGAGATTATTTGAGTAAATTCTTCATATTGAGATGTAGTGAGAAAATAACAATGAGATCTCATATTCAAATTTCATCGGAGATGAAAATCACCAAATAATTCAAAAAAAATCACATATTGAAATTTAATATTTGCAAACACATAGAAAAATTAATATTTTCAAATATTTAACTTCAGTATTTACAATTATTTATGGCGAAACGGTAGTCTAATCTTGAAGTACTAGCTCATGTTTTCATATGTCAACTTCATACTGTTAAACTATGGTGAAATTTAGGGACCGAGTTGTCAAAAATTAAACAAGTAAATTAAAGTGACCAGCTAACAAGTGCCAAATTGTCAAAATTAAAAGGTAAACAGCTATAATCTTCACAACCACCTTATTTTCCCACATGCAAATTCACCAAATACTGATTTATACAACTTGTTGCTTTCAAAAAGAATAGAAAATGACTGATTGTTTTGTTATAAAAAGCTTTTCCTCTGAGAATCGAGTTTGAGGAATTTGACAGAAATTAACAAATAGATAATTATTTTGCAGCCGTCGTATATAGAGCAATAACGGAGCTAGAATTTTGATTAAGGGGTATCAATATATAAAAAGTAAATACACGAAAAGAATGATAAATAAACACGTGATTTTGAAAATTTTCTTTACACTGCAAGATCTTTCTTAATTTAGTGAAACCATAGGTATTTTATGTTGTTACTCAGTAAACATTAAAAAAAAAGAAGGTAAAGGGTAAGAGCATAAAAGTTGTTCCTCTAAATAACAAACACAAGTAAGAGGAGGGAAAGAGAGAAAATAACTCTTTTCAATCAATTTACACATGTTGAGTAAGGAAATGAAAAACAACAAAGTTCTTCTCTTTTTTCTAATTGTTTTTTTTTTCTCATCTCTTTTTCCTATTTGTTGAAAACTAGTTTTTTACTCTTATAAATTATGAAAATATCAATAATATGTTAGAAGTAGAATGAAGTTCCCAGACTAATTAAAATATTAAATAAGTTACAAAGTTTAAGTGTCATTATAAAAAACTCCAAGGGCTCGTCTTGTATTTCTAATGAAGGATTCTAGAATCCTTGAATCTCTAAATTTCTAGCATTCGCCTACTTAATTAACTTGTCGGCTGAGGTCTTTTGAATTTAGTAAATTAAACAATAAGTACTTCATTTTAATATGACAAAGTAGGCACCGTTACACATATAACCAATAAAACTCACACGTTCCTCTCTCACGTATGGAGGAACTCATGAAGATCATTTTAATATAAGACGCTATGAGTTATGACCATAGAAATATTTAATTCGATCAAAATTAAAGAAGACAAATTTGTTATTTGTTAATTGATGGAGTAATTGATAATTGATATCCCCTTCATCTTATAAAAGGTACACTAAAGAAATTCACAACATATTTCTATACGATAATTTTATCACAGCATCACTCAGAGTCTTTTTTGAACGTCAGTACTTAAGTTTTTTCCCTTTTTAGAGCTATGCCTCGTGCTTGTTCAAAATTATGTTCACCCCGCATAATTTTGAACGACATAATTTTGAACAAGTTATGCTTCGCTTCTGCATAACTTCGAGCAAGTTATGCATCGCTGTTGCATAACTCCGAGCAAGTAATGCCCCTAACTCTTATAAAATTTACTTAAATGAGAAGAAAAAGTTAAATAGCAATGTAAAATGATCCCATTTGTGCAAATCTCCGTCATTATAAAGGAGTAATTACGGTCCAAATTTGGAATTTCCTCATAGTCCAAATGACCAAGGGGACCCAATAACTATCCAGGGGGTCGCTGGAGTTTAAGGGCCATAACATATAGAATCAAGTAGTAAAATCTGTACGGGGTGTCCTTGGTCGTCCCCATTTAACCTGTACTCATTTTTTTAAATTTTTTTTAATTGACACTCAAATTTAGATAACTTCAGGCCTTCTTCTCCTTCTCCTTCTCCTCCTCCTCCTCCTCCTTCTTCTTCGATGATGATGATGATGATGATGATGTGAAAATAAAAGTGACTGTGAATTTATATGGCATTTGTGAGCATATTTTAAGGTAGTTTATGGTGTTTTACACGGTGAGCTGTTGTGACTTTTTACTACTGCTTAGGATTTCTTCTTCTTCTTCTTCTTCTTCTTCTTCTTCTTCTTCTTCTTAATTGCAAAATGAGTTTGCTAGAGTTATTGTTGTTTTGACAAATTGATGATTAGAGTCTGTTTTTGACGATATTTGGAGGTTATATTTCAAATTTATGCTTATTTGGAGTAGATTTAGGTGTTAAATCGTGTATTGGATTGTTAAAATTTGGAGTAGGACAAATTTCTATTTCTGGGCAATTTGCACTTCAGACCTACGTGTCTTTAAGTGCATGAAAACATTCCTACTTGGCCTTAAGTGCATCTGAAGTGCACTTTTTTCATTTCACGCTTATTTTGCCTTAATTGCATGAAAATATTAGTTGCGATAACAAAAGAAGACACTGCGCCTCTACATATTTAGTTTTTGCAAGGTTTGTGCACTTGATTGGGCTATTTACATTTATACCCAGTTTTAGGGTTACAATACCCACTCTGCATAAAACTTTACAAGCCTACCCATTTTATGATCAACTTCAGATTTATGAGGTCTGAAGTTTTAAAAAAAAAATAGTTTGAAGTGCAATGCACTTAAGCCCAATTAATTTTAAAGTGCAAAAATTACACTTAAGATGCACTTAAGGCCAAATAGGTCTGAAGTGCAACCAATATTTTTATCCACTAAAGGCAAAATAAGCCTGAAATAAAAAAATTACACTTCATATGCACTTAAGGCCAAATAGATCTGAAGTGTTGTAGGCATGTAAAAATTTATTGAATTTAAATTCAGTAAATAATTTGGACTATATTTTAAATATACTAGTTCAAATAAATATAATGGACTAATATAATTGAATAAATTATATAAGTCCAATATTATTAAATAAATGAGTCTTAATCCATTAGGCCAGCCCATTTAGTCGGGTTACAAGTGATGAGCCCACTTCTTTAAGCCTAAGATGCCATCTTCCTAGAGGCCCAGTTTGGCGACACGTGTCAAATGACGTGGCACTCCAAGTCAAATGGAAGAACCAATAGGATCATGCCACGTGTCAAAATGACAAGACATGCCAAGTCAAATTAGAAGGCCAATGAAATCGTGCCACATGTGCAAGTGACATGTTCTGGCCAATCAAATGCGGCCTTGTCACGCTTCGATCTGATTGGTCAGAAAGAGTTTGTTCTCATCACAATTCTTCCCTTCCACAACTATAAATATGGGTCTTCATAACTCAGAAAGAGAACCAGAAGTTATAACAAGAAGACACAAGGGAGCTCGTGGATCAAAGGCTACAATTCTTTGCAACCTGCGAGTGTTCAAGCATTCAAGCAGTTCAACACAAATTTCAAGTATTCAAGATCAAGAATGAAGTCAAATTAAATACAAGGAGTTAGAGATCAAGGCTACTTGTTGGTGATACAATTCGTGGCAACAATCAAAATGTTCACGACAGATGAAATCAAATTCAAATTCAAGATCAAGCTCAAAGGCCCTTGAATTTATATTGGAAAAGTAGAATCAGAGGAATCATAGAGATTGTAACACTCAAATTACTCAAAATCAAATACTATAATTGTTGCACTATTTTCGGTCTCAATTATTTTCCTGACGCAAATTTATTATCTACAAATTCTGGCACGCCCAGAGGGACAATCTCTACCTCTCATCTCAACTTTTCAATCACCAAAGTTCAAGAACGTCGAAATGGATTCAAAGAAAATCAACCAATCAGATCAGTTTTCAAGTGTTAATTGAATGGATTATATTCCAGCGTACTTCATTCGAACAACGATTGGGGCACTACGTATCTTTTGAAATCATGCGACTGAACTCATAATGAAACTCTAAGCTGCCTACGTACATCAGTGAATAGGATCAAGTCGTACCGTAGTTCATAATGGGTAATTTTTTATTTTTTATTTTTTTATGTTCTAACTTTTGCCTAGGCTACCTCTTTCGAAGTTTCTAACCTAGCAGACTTTGTTTTATGTCCTAAATTTGCCTAGGTCGCCTCTTTCGAGGTTTTCAACCTAGCAAACTCTTTTTTTTGGTGAACCGTACACAGTTTATACTCTTGCGGGCCAGGAGTATAGGAACATGCAGTTTAGGCTCGTGCCAGAATTTTGGTCTCCTGATACTTGCAATGTGTGGAGTTATTTTAAAATCAAGTGCAGACCAATTTTCATTCGATTATCATTTGTCTCAAAGAGAGTCAAGTTAATACTTCAAGCCTAGTCTCGGACATTTGGTGACCTCATATCCCCACAAGTCTTGAAGTAGGGGGCATTTGTAGGCATGAAAAATTTATTGAATTTAAATTCAATAAAATAATTTAGACTATTTTAAATATATTAGTCTAAATAAATATTATGGGTTAATATAATTGAATTAATTATTTAAGTCCAATAATATTGACTGGGCTAACCCATTTAATTGGGCTACAAATGATGAGCCCACTTTAATAGGCCCAATATGTCGTCTTCCTAGAGGCCCAGTTTGGTGCCACGTGTCAAATGATGTGGCATGACAAGTCAAACGGAAGAGCCAATAGGATCATGCCACGTATCAAAATGACAAGGCATGTCAAGTCAAACTAAAAGGCCAATGAAATCGCGCCACGTATGCAAGTGACATGTTCTATCCAATCAAATGCGGCCTTATCACGCTTCGATCTGATTGGTCGGAAAGAGTTTGTTCTCATCACAACTCTTCCCTCCCACAACTATAAATAGGGGTCTTCATAACTCAGAAAGAAAACCAGAAGTTATAACAAGAAGACACAAGGGAGCTCGTGGATCAAAGGCCACAATTCTCTGTAAACTGCAAGCGTTCAAGCATTCAAGCACTTCAACACAAATTTCAAGTATTCAAGATCCAGAACGAAGTTAAATTAAATACAAGACGTTCAAGATCAAGGCTACTTGTTCGTGATAAATTCGTGGCAATAATCAAAGTGTTCACAACGGATAAATCAAATTCAAATTCAAGATCAAGTCTAAAGGCCTTGAATTTATATTGGAAAAGTAGAATCGGAGGATTCATATAGATAGTAACACTCAAATTACTCAAAATCAAATACTACGATTGTTGTAATATTTTTTTATCTCAATTATTTTTTTGACCCAAATTTATTGTCTACAAATTCTGGCACGCCCACTGGAGAACAACAAAGTTGAAGTTGATCAACCTGATGATGATGAAGGTTGAACGTTGGTGACTCGTCGTAGGCACCAAAAAAGGAGCCCACGTAAAGAATCGATAGAACAACCAACAAGAAAAATGATGGTAAAAAAGACCAAGGAAACGGAATCCTGTTAAGCATTTGAAGAAGGCAAAAGTGGAGGTGCACCACCCTCAAAAGCCATGACATCCAGTGATCTTGGAGGAGTTCTTGCCAAGTTGGTTCCTCATGAAGATTTCCCCTGATGGTATTGAGGCCTCTTGTTTCAATGTTGATAAAGGGAAGAAAAAAATGATGACCTACCGTTGGCACCATCTTCATAAAAGCTATTCGAGTCTTTTCTTCAAGAAGTTAATGCTTGCGAAAAAAAAGTTACATTCACAAATGACGATCTTCTACTAGGTGACACTCCTCACAACCGCCCACTGTACCTGGTTGGCTATATGCGCGATGAAAGGGTAAATTGAATTTTGGTTGATGGAGGATCCTCAGTGAACATCTTGTCAATTCGCACTGTGAAATTCCCATGAACGAACTTTCAAAAAGTTGTCATGATTCAAGGATTCAACAAAGGGGGCAAAGAGCCATAGGTGCGATCAGGTTGGGAATCACCATTGAAGATATGCAATCAAGTGCATGGCTGCATGTGATTGATGCAAAGGCTTCATACAACATCTTGCTTGGAAGGCCTTGGATACATGAGAATAAAGTGGTTCCATCTACCTACCATCAATGTTTGAAGTACTACGAGGGAGAAGTCGAGAAAAAGATAGTTGCTGATGACGAGCCATTCACCAAGGCTGAATCACACTTCACTGATGCAAAGTTCTACTTGAAGAACCGCATTGTGAAGGAGCTAAAAGTTGATAATGTCATGAAAAGCAAGAATGACGAGCCCATGACTAAAAGAGCTGAGGTGACTGCTGGTAAAGCCAAAGCTGTTACTGAGGAGGTACAACCTAACTCGAATAAATCTTATAGAGGGGATATTGTGTCTTGTGGAAAGAAAGTAACTCATGCGCTCCAATATGTCCCTAAAAAGAAGAAAGATGAAGGTGAATCATCTAATCTCCAAACTAACATGCTAAAGGGGTTAACTCTTCCGGTCAAACAAATTGAGGCAGTAAAGGTGTCCTTAATGCCAATTGCAGGGTTTGTGGCCCAAAATCATTTGCAGAATGTGGCATTCCCTACAAAGCGAACAAATGAAGGTTTTGACCCTAATGCTTACAGGCTATTTGCAAAAACTAGATACTATCCCAATGAGCCGTCAAAGTTAGGGAAGCTCCCATCAAAAGCTTCTACGAGGCAACCACGTGAAGGTTTGGGATACAAACAACCGTCACCTGTGCGCATTTCCATAAGAAGGGCGAGCAACAATTATATTACTATAGAAGACTATATGTCACTTCTAGAAGGCCTTCTATCTTTGATCGACTAGGAAAACAACTGTGAGGACTTCAGTATTTGAGAGGTTCGGACCATTAAAGAAGGGGAACAAGTTCCAGAGAAATTATCAAAGCATAAGAACACCTGCTTCACCAAGAATGCAGAAGATCTCTAAGGATTTCCAAAGTTCGGTTCCTTCTAGAATGAGGCGACAAACAAACTTGTGGTTTCATGCAAAGAAGTACTGAAGGTAAAGCGATATACTGTGGTCTTCACTAAGGAACACGATGAAGATGAAGAAAGTGTGTGTTCTTCGTATCATGTTATTGCACTAGGCGAGAATGGTGTTTTATCTTTAATGGAGGATGATGAGAAAGTGAAGGATGTTTCACTGTATTATCACATATCATTCAACGATGGGGACCCTCAAGGAGATGAATATGCAAAAGGTGCTCCACCTGAACTTGAAGAAGGGGTGAAGACAACAGTTGATGCCTTAAAAGAAGTTAACCTTGGTACTAATGAAGAACCAAGACCCACCTACCTAAGTTCTTTACTAGAAGTTGATGAAGAAAGCACTTAAATTGAGTTACTCAAGGAGTTTAGGGATGTCTTTGCTTGGAGCTACAAAGAGATGTCTGGCTTGGACCCTAAAGTAGCAGTCCATCACCTTGCAGTCAAGAATGGCACCGGTCCTGTTAAGCAAGCTCAAAGGCGCTTTAGGCCGGACTTGGTTCTCCTTATTGAAGCCGAAGTTAACAAACTTATTGAAGCTGGATTTATTCGTGAAGTTAAATACCCAACATGGGTTTCAAGTGTTGTCCTTGTAAGGAAGAAGAATGGCCAGATTTGAGTGTGCGTTGACTTCAGGGATCTCAGCAATGCGTGTCCCAAAGATGAACTCCTGCTTCCTATTCCAGAGCTGATGATTGATCCTACTACCAGGTACGAGGCAATGTCGTTTATGGATGGTTCGTCGGGCTATAACCAAATTCGCATGGCACCAAAAAATGACGAGCTTACTGCATTCTGCATCCCCAAGGGTATTTATTATTACAAGGTAATGCCTTTTGGCTTGAAGAACACCGGTGCTACTTATCAAAGGGCTATGCAGAATATTTTTGATGACCTTCTCCACAAAAATGTCGAATGCTATGTGGAAAACTTGGTGGAAAAATCAAGAAAGAGGGGCGACCACTAGAAAGACTTGAGAATGCTGTTTGAGCTACCAACTAAGGATGAATCCATTGAAATGCGCCTTTGGAGTTACTTCCGGAAAGTTCCTTGGTTTCATTGTCCGACATCAAGGGATTGAAATTGATAAAGCCAAAGTATATGCAATCTTGAAAATGCATGAGCCTCGGGATATTCACGAATTGAAAAGTCTGCAAGGAAAGTTAGCGTACCTTAGGAGATTCATCTCAAACCTAGCTGGGAGGTGCCAACCATTCAGTCGCCTTATGAAGAAAGGTCTTCAAATGGGACCAAGCATGTAGTAATGCCTTTGAAAGAATTAAAACCTACTTGATGAAGCCTCCAATTTTAGAAGCCCCTATACCTGAAAAACCATTGATACTATACATTGCGGCGCAAGAAAGGTCTGTTGGAGCACTGTTGGCCCAAGAAAATAGTGAGGGGTAAGAAAACTCTCTTTACTACTTAAGCAGGATGATGACACCAAACGAGTTGAATTATTCGCCAATTGAAAAGTTGTGTTTGGCGCTAGTCTTCTCTATTCAAAAGTTGAAGCACTACATTCAAGCTCATGTTGTTCATCTTGTTTCTAAAGCAAATCCCATCAAGTTCGTCATGTCAAAACCTGTTCTTAGTGATCGACTAGCGAGATGGTACCTCCAATTTCAACAATTCGAGATTTTGTACATCCCTCAAAAGGCCGTAAAAGGACAAGCATTGGCAGACTTCTTGGCAGATCATCCGAAACATGATGACTGGGAGCTAACTGACGAACTACCTGATGAGGACGCAATGGTCATTGAAGTTTAACCTCCATGGAAGATGTACTTTGATGGTGCTGCGCATCGCGGATGAGCTGGTGCTGGCGTAGTATTTGTCACTTCCCAAGGTGAAGTCTTGCCCTACTCATTCATCTTGACACAAATCTGTTCCAACAATGTTATTGAGTATAAAGCATTAATACTTGGGCTTGAAATGGTTGTTGATATGAAGCAGTTGTAATTACAAGTCTTTGGTGACTCTCAGTTAGTGGTCAATCAACTTTTAGGTAGTTACGATGTCAAGAAACCTGAACTACGCCCTTGTCATAATTATGCTAAGAAATTGATGGGATGGATTGGTGATGTGATTATTCAACATGTGCCTAGGAAAGAAAATAAGAAGTTCGATGCTTTAGCTGCCCTAGCTGCATCGCTAAACCTGCCTAATCAAGCGCAAGTTACTATCTGCCAAAAATGGGTAGTACCACCGCCAAATGAGGGTGAAAGTGAAGAAAATGAACTCAAGCATCTTGTGGCTGTTTCTAAAGCTGAGAAGGAAGAATGGAGACATCCCATTATCGACTACTTAAGCTATGGGATACTTCTAGAAAATCTGAGGAGAAGGACTGAAATCTATCATCGTGCACCTCGCTTCCTTTACTACAAAGATACTATATACATAAGGCCATTCGAGGGAGGATGAAGCACTCCAAGCTTTGCAAGAAGCACATTCTAGGGTATGTGAGTCACACCAGCCTGGACCAAAGCTCCACTTTCATATAAAAAGGATGGGATATTATTGGCCAAGGATGGTAAAAGATTGCTTGGACTACGCTCGAATATGCAAGGCTTGCCAATTCCATGCGAATTTTATTCATCAACCTCCTGAAGTATTGCACCCGATTGTTGCATCCTGGTCAATTGATGCTTGGGGATTGGATATTGTTGGACCATTGCCAAAGTCCTCCGGTGGGCACCTATACATCTTGGCTGCAACTGAGTACTTTTCAAAATAGGCTGAAGTTGTGTTTATTAAGGAAGTAAAGAAGGAAAATATTGCAAGTTTCATTAGAGTAAACATAATCTATCACTTTGGCATTACTCGTTACATAATAACGGATAACGGCAAGCCATTTGACAATAGGTTGATGAACAAGATTTATGATCTCTTTGGCATCAAGCAACGTAACTCTTCTATATACAATGTTGCCGCCAATAGTCTAGCTGAGGCATTCAACAAGACTCTATGTAACTTGTTAAAGAAGGTTTTTTCCAAATCCAAACAAGATTGTCATGACCGTATGGAAGAAGCTCTGTGGGCATATAGGACAATTCACCGCACGCCAATACAAGCCACCCCTTATGCACTCGTTTATGGAGTCGAAGCCGTCTTACCACTGGAGTGTCAAATACCTTCATTACGATTAGCTATTCAAGAAGGGATCACTGATGAAGAAAATGCTCGACTTCGATTAGCAGAGTCGGAGGCTCTTGATGAGAAGAGGTTGGAAGCTCAACCGAGTCTTGAATGTTATCAAGCTCGATTGTCTTGCGCCTTCAATAAAATAGTTCGCCCAAGATCCTTTCAAGTAGGAGAACAAGTCCTTACCGTACGAAGATCCATTATTACTTTCCATAAACCTGTAGGGAAGTTCACTTCAAAATGGGATGGGCCATATGTCGTACAAGAAGCTTACTCAAGTGGGGTTTACAAGCTAGTTGATGCAGATGGCATGAGAATCGGCCCTATAAATGGCAAGTTTGAAGAAGTATTATCCTTGAAGTTTCAATGCTCCTTGACGCACGAGCCTAAACTGCATGTTCCTATACTCTTGGCCCGCAAGAGTATAAATTGTGCAGAATTTGTAGACAATAAATTTGCGTCAAGAAAATAATCGAGACCGAAAATATTGCAACAATCGTAGTATTTGATTGCGAGTAATTTGAGTGTTACAATCTCTATGATTCCTCTGGTTCTACTTTTCTAATATAAATTCAAGGGCCTTTGAGCTTGATCTTGAATTTGAAATTGATTTATCTATCGCGATCACTTTGATTGTTGCCACGAATTGTATCACGAACAAGTAGCCTTGATATGGAACGCTTAATTTGATTTTATTTCTTGATCTTAAATACTTTAAATTTGTGTTGAAGTGCTTGAATGCTGAACACTCGCAGTTTGCAAAGAATTGTGGCCTTTGATCCACGAGCTCCCTTGTGTCTTCTTGTTATAACTTCGGGTTCTCTTTCTGAGTTATAAAGACCCATATTTAAAGTTGTGGAAGGGAAGAGTCGTGATGAGAACAAACTCTTTCCGACCAATCAGATCGAAACATGACAAGGCCGCATTTGATTGGCGAGAACATATCACTTGCACATGTGGCACAATTTCATTGGCCTTCTAATTTGACTTTGCATGTCTTGTCATTTTAACACGTGGCACGGCCCTATTGGCTCTTCTATTTGACTTGGCGTGCCACGTCATTTGACACGTGGCACCAAACTGGGCCTTTAGAAAGATGGCATCTCAAGTTTAAAGAAGTGGGCTCATCACAAGTAACCCGACAAAATGGACTGACCCAATGAATTAAGACTCATTTATTTATCAATATTTTGGACTTATATAATTATTCAATTATATTAACCCATTATATTTATTTGAACTAATATATTTAAAATATAGTCTAAATTATTTACTGAATTTAAATTTAATAAAATTTTACATGCCTACAAGTGCAACCAATGTTGTAGTTGCTATTAAAACTCGAACTCGGTGCCAGTTGCAATTCGAATTGTGATCTCTTAGCCAATGAGTCGTCTCCTTGGAACACTCAATTTAGTTTTGTGATCATTTTTGCTTGTTGGTAATTAGGTGCTTTGTTACCAAGGAAAAAAATATTTTATAAGTAGGACAAAAAGCCCCTAAGGTTGGACATAATGAACAAACTAGCAACCTATCTTCCGAGCTACATCAGCAACCTATGCCCAAAACATCTACCATGACATCATAATACTAATTTAGTGATGTGATCATTGATCATGTTTTCAGTATATTTAAAACCATACCAAAAGCCAAAAGGGAAATAATAACAATAAATTAAAATTTTTAAAATTTTAATTTATAAAAAAAATTAAATTTTATATATTACCCGCCCTAAATAAATTTTTCTTACAATTTATCTAAAATCCATTATTAGTACCTAAAATCTCTTCTCTCCTTTTTCCCTATCCTTTAACCAACTAGTGATGACCGTAACTTTGGTACTAATTTCCATACCAAAATTCAACCAAATTGTTTCAATCAAACCCCACATTATATCTAAAAAACAATTAGTTTAAATACCATAGAAAGAGCATATCCCAGCTACGTGATGCACATATTTATGGTATTACATAAATTTAGGATTAGATTGCACAAATAAAATATAAACTAATATAAGAGAGAGGTGCTGATAAAATTTTTTTTTACAGTATTACCAGAGAGTGATGATGCGCGGTTAATATGTATATACAATATAAAACCTATACAATAATCTGGGTGGAATGTATAGGTAATTTTCTGTATTTATATACTGTATTTCTATAAGAATCGCTACTTTTGATGGAGAAACGAGAAAGAGGAGAGAGAAAAGGTTTGCGTAATGTGGTATGTCCATCTTTATGGTATACCTACAACAATATACTATAAACTAAAAACAAATTTCATACAAGTAATTGTGAGCACCTAATTTTTGCCCCACATAGGAATTTACTCCTAAAAAAAGTCCAAAATAATTTTAATTACTTTTATAGAATTTTAAGAGTATTTCTTTTATTTGTTTTAAATTTATTCGCATTGTTTATGCATTTTAGGAATATCGTAAATCATAAAAATCATAAAAATGTTCAAATCTTTATTTCGTAGCATTTTAGGTCTTCATTTCATTTTTTAAGGATTTAATTATATATTAATTGCATGATTAATACCTAAAAATAAAAATGTATATACATTAGTCACTCTTGCTTTGTTTTTGGCATTTTTTGATTTAATAAGTTAATTGGTCAATTTCTAGCACAATTAGTCCAATTGTTAGATAAAATCAAAACGAAGGCAAATTAAATTCGACATAGGTTTTTGTTTAATAGTGGTTTCTTTGTAAAGAAAGGAAGAATTGGATGCCTGCTATTCAATGGAATTGGGCCAAAGAGGCGGCCCAAATGTTTAAACCCATCTTCCCCAAACCCCATACCCAATCCAAAAGTTTTTTCCACCAGACAGCCAAAACGACCCTGTTTTGCTTTTTTCAATCCCCGCCGTTCATGCCCTTGATCCGACGGCCCAGAACTCAATACCCCCTTTAGATTTAACTGTCCGAACTCCCTCTTCTAACCCTAGAGACCCCCCACACTTCATTTCTCTCACCTCTATCACTCTCTCACTCTCTCTCAAAGCCGCCGCCAGAAATCGCTCATGGCGGCGGCACCACTCCAAACAACCCCAAATCCTCTCCCTATAATCTCCATTTTTCCCCTTATCTCATATCTCCTCTTAATTTCCTTAANCCCAGATTTCTCCGATTTTAGGATCTGAGAATTTAAAACCCTAGTTATCTCGCCCTTTTCCAACTTCTCCTTTTCTCCGGCCTTATCTCTTAATGAATGTTTACTAAAATGATGGTCAGTGAGACCTATCATTTGAGATTAGTTGTTCACCACGTCTAGTGGTGAGAGCTCTCATCCGCCGCCATCGATCGTCTGAGTCTTAGAGCCTTTGCTTCATTCTAACCGTTCGGTGATCATCAGCATAGCACTGGCTACGCTTCAAAGCACGAGCCGTTGCTCATGTTGGGATGTTGTTTGCCATTCCGAGATTTTCTGATTTTTAGAAGTTGCAACTACGGCAGGTGGCTATTTCTTTCTTCTTCCTATTTTTTCCCTCATCCTGAGATATCAAATTAGTTTAGCTTAGTTTTTGGAATTTTTTCATTTGTAGAATCCTGTCATGTTCGCTTAATTTAGGAAGATCAATAATTAAGCACTTGATTCACATATGTTCGAGCATGGTTTATTGTTGGCTATTGATTTGACTGTATTTGAGTAGTCCCACGATTATGTTATTATATTAATTTCATGCTTTAATTAGCATAATTGTACTTTGCTTTGATTTATAATTCTAGCTAATTTGTCTGTCACTTTGTGTTTGTTCTCTATACAAGAAGGTTCAGAGTTTCTTCTTTAACAGGGTTGTTTGTGAAATTATTTAAAGGTTGGGGTTTAAGTTTAAGGTAAAAGAAAGTTAAGGAGAAAGAGTAAATAAAAAATTTTAAGGGGGTAATTGGGAAAGCAAAATAGGGAATCTTAGGTAGTTATGCAGGAAGCTTCTAGAAAGGGATTAAATTGCAATAAGATAAAGAAAATCATGTCAAATTTGGGGCTGAAAATAGTAAATACAAAGGTTAAAGGGGCTGAAAATAAAGAAAAAATAGTTGAAGGAACAGTTGTACCAAAATTCTATTAGAAAATATGCTGAAAAAATAGAAAAAATATCTGAAAAAAGAATAGTTGTCCAAAACTGTTAGAGAAAAGATGCTCTTTTCCTTATTTTTAGGCTTGGGCATTCCCAGATTATTTTCCATCTTTTATGTACACTCAAATTCTATATAAGACTCACTCACACACTCATTTTAGGAGGCTGATCTTTGCATTCCTTTAAGAAAAAGAAAACACACTGATTTCTGCAGTTTCAAAGAACACACTCCCCTCATTTGACACTAATTTTTCTGTATCTTTCAGAGAATTCCATCTCCTCTCAACATTGATATATTGCATTATTCATAAAAACACACTCGTTTATTTTATATTCTCTGGGAGTTCCAAGCTTAAGTGAGCTCTTGAGTTTTCATTTGCTGGCGGATTGCTGATTATTGCATAGTTGAGTTTTGATTTATTGATTCCAGTTCTTATTCTGCTGTTTCTTCAATCTCTGCCTTTATTTCGCTCATTCAAGCTTGTTTCAAGGCTGGGTACACATCTATGAACTTATACGATTTTGGATTTTAGCATAATCAGAATTCTTTGTTTCTTTTATGAAATTCAAGTGTATTGTTGTGTTCATTTAATTGTTTATGCTTAAATATATTGTGAAGTGTTTGAATAATGCTTTAGTGTTAACAACTAAGTGGTTTGAATTATAATTCATTAAAAAATATTTGCTTTAGATTAGTTTTCTCTTTTCATTCTACTGCTATTTGTCATATAATAATTTCAGGCTTAATTGGAAGTCTCTAACTACAAATGTGCTCCAATTGGTTGAACGCTTGGATGTTTAGTTATGGCAACATTGAGGGGTCTGTTTGTAAGTGTGAATATGCAACAAATTTACGTTTGTTATTAAGGTCTTGTTTGATTTACCATATGATGACGAAGAGACAATGAATTTCATGGGTAAGTGTTTAAGTATAATATAAGAAAATTTAGGGAATGATTGTAACTTGCTGGAATAGTTGTTAGGTACAGATATAACACATGAACTTCTTCCTTGATACTTCTTTGTTTATTCTGGATTTTCAATATTTTCTATGATGTCGTCCAGGCCATTGTAAAATGTTGCGAGCCCTGTTATTTGTAGAACTAATGAGCAAAGCTAGATGAGATTGGAAACAACAGGAGTGCTTGTGTAGCTTTCAATGAGTTACAACTGTGATTATTGGAATTATTATCCGAATACAATGATTACATAATACTAAGTTTATTTTTGTTTGTGATTAGAATTGCGCAAATTCAATTGAACTATCCATTTTTTAAACTTTGATCCTTAAGTTTGGATATCTGAAATTGTATCTGTTTGAATGGTAATGATGCTATCACCGTAGGTTGTCTTTCAGGTCGTTTATTAGCTATAAATTTATATAAATCATGCATGGTCGTGGGCTGGTGGGCCGTTGCTTTCAGAACACTAAGCCCAATAACAAGTTAGTTGATGTTATATATAATAAAGGAGTTCACGTGAACTCAAACATGAGTTGTGGGCTAGCCCAAAACGTTGTGGCCTACTTCAGGAGCCTCTAATGACCCATAAGCTCCTGAAAGCCAGCATAAGGAGACTGATTGAGTTAATTTGACCCAAACGATTTCCTGTGAGCATAAGCTCAACTTTCCACTTAATTAGTCAAAACCCCACAGACGTCAATGAGAACCGATAGTCACGTATCACCTAAAAGTAGCCCCCAATTGTTAATAGTCAGTCTTTTCTTAGACTATAAATCAGACCCTCATGCATAGTCTCATCCTTTGGAAATTAGTTAAACTTTTGAATATTCGTGGAATGCTTTAGGTGCGTTCTAATCTAATATTTTGATTATGTACACGTTCGCGTGACATAATTACTATCTCAAAATTAAATCAAGGTACGCGTTCGCGCGACTTTGGCCGAAAACAATTTTAATAATTAATAAGGTGTTAGTAATTATGTACACGTACGCGTGACATGATTGTTAGCATACCAAATATACGGATTCACACACACGTGATTCGTTTCAGATGATAATTCCATAACCCCATAATTAAAAGCGGTAAAAGGTAAAAATACACATAGATTCAAAATACGTAATTAAACAATCAATTCAGCCAGGTATGATTAAAGCGACCGTGCTAAAACCACGAAAATCGGGAGTGCCTCATACCTTCTTTCTGGTAAATAGAATTTCTTACCCGGTCTTCTGCATTCGCGGACCATAAATAGAGTCAATTTCCTCAATTTGGAATTTAAAAATAAACTGGTGACTTGGGACACCATAATAAATATTTCAAATGGTGAGTCTAATTAAATAAATAATCTCATTTTGAATAATGTCACTTAAATTGGAAAAACTCCCTATTCTTCAGAAAAAGGAGGTGTGACAGCTCTGGCGACTCTACTGTGGATAAGAACCCAGAATCTCTAGTTTAGGGTTCAGAATTTGAGCTTATTAATGTGATCTATACTTGGATTTATTTATTATTGATATTACTGTCTTTGTGGGCCTAATGTGCTTATTGCTGCTCATTTACCGCTTTGACATTATTTGAACTGTATAAACTGCCTTCTTACGCCTCCCTTAGATTCTGCTAAATTTATGGTGCACACGTGCACGTGGCCTACTTTTCTGTTAGAGTTCATACCAAATAGAATGAGGTTGGATCAGTAACTAGGCCGGGTAGACTTTTGTGCTCCCGGTACGTTGCCCCCGCCTCGGCTCGAGCTGTCCACTTGGGTAAGCCAGGTTTAAAACACTCCCCCAGGATTTTAAAACCTAGAATAACATATCCTCATACTGGATCCCTAGTAGGAATGTTTGTTTGCATCACGTGCATTTGACTTTGGGGACTCAACACAGGGGTTGGATCCGTCCAGGACAGGTGTACTCAAAATAAAAGACCATCCTAATGCATCCTACGTGCTATTTGTGCATTTGTTTGTTTCGGCTTGCATGTTGTTCGGCTTCTAGAATAGGGGAAGAAAATCAATAAAAAACTAAGAGTGAGGTAGGAAAGAGAAGATTCACCCGATTCTGAAAAACCCAGCTATTTGAAAAATCCTGAAACTCTGTCGAAATTTTGAAAAACAAAAAAAGAAAAGTCATTTCAAAATGAGTCAATATCTTCAAAAATCATGTTTTCCCTGTTGTGCCAAAACTGACCAAACTACACAGGTCTGATTCTCACCGGATGTGAGATACGTAAGTAACCTCCATAGGGTTTGACCTCATTTTTGTAAAAATAACCTAAAAATAATAACATGTCTCCAGTATTTTGGTCAAATGAGTAAGCCGACCCAGCATCGGTTGCATTCCTAGCCGTTTCTGTCAGAATAGCCTTAGAACATATCCAAAATTGTCGAAGGGCTATTCTCGTAAGAACAGACATGTCTGTCAATTGGATATCACTTTTTCCATAACTACCTTTCCCTGGCCTCAAAACTTTCCTTGAAAGTGTGAACGGGCCATTATTGCAAAAATAGCTATCCTTGCTTTGGGCTAATGTTGCATAAAAGTCACTCTCCCCTTGGTTTTTCCTTAGAAAATTGAAAGGTTGATATGAAAAAAGAGTCCATTTGGTTTGTCTTTTAGAACTAGTGTTAACCCTAACCATAACCTTCCACAGGTACAAAATGGGCACTGTCCAGAACCCGCTATAAACAGTTATACAATAGGCTCCATTACAACTTCAGATGTGGTGGTATGACTTAGGGAAAGATGGTCAGGATTGGGTAACAAAGCATTTGGGCGCCCTTAAAGATATTATGAAAGTTAAACCGCGGGATGATTTGATTAAGGCACTAGTGACCTTCTGGGATCCCGTTCACAATGTCTTCCGCTTCTTGGATTTTGATCTTACTCCCACTTTAGAAGAAATAGCTGGATATTCAGGTTTCAGCAGGGATTTGAGAAACCAGCAACTCATATTCCCAAGGACTCCCTCCGTGCATCGATTCTTTGATATTTTGAATATCAGTAAGCAAATCAGAAAAAACAATGTAGATAGAGGATGTTGTTCCTTTTACTTTCTGTACTCCAGGTTTGGGCACCCAAATGGTTTCGAAGTACAAGAAAAGGGCCTAAACAACAAGCAGAACAAGGTCACATGGCAAATTCATCATCGCTTTTCTTTCATAGTGGCGTTTCTAGGAATTATGGTCTTCCCAAATGAAGAGCGGACAATTGATATCCGCATTGTCAAAATTACGCAGGTTCTCACTACCAAAGAGAATCACACGCTTGCTCTGATTATACTATCAGACATTTATCGGGCATTGACGTTGTGTAAGTCCGGGGCAAAGTTCTTCGAAGGATGCAATATTTTGTTGCAGATGTGGTTGATCGAGCATCTCCGTCATCACCTCAAGTTCATGCGTTATGGCCCGAGCAAGAATAATGAGAGTTACTAGGAAAGAGTAAAACATTACAATTCTCTAGAAGGGGTGGAAGCATGGATATCCCACTTAAGATCTTTAAACGCAAGTCAAATTGAGTGGACCTTGGGATGACTCCCGGTAAGGGAAGTGATATACATGTCGGCTTTGAAAAGCTATCTGTTGCTGATGGGTTTAAGAAGTATCCAACCGTATGCACCGCAAAGAGTTCTAAGACAGTTGGGAAGGTACCAAGTGGTCCCGAGGATGAATATTTGAGTGTCTAAGTCATTGAGCTACACCCAGAAGCTCTACTTCCCAAGACTTTAATCCAACAAGTTTGGAATGGCTGCCGGTACTTGAAAAATGATACCCAAGTGCCAGATCCCGCAGGAGGTGAGGTAGACCCAAGTTATGCTATGTGGTTCAAGAAAAGGTCTCATGTTGATGATGAGCCAGAGCCCGAGCCCGAAAGGCCCGCCAAAAGGCCTCATGTTCAGGCTTTCGATGATAAGATCCGAGAACGGTTGGCCTGGGGAGAAAAGGAAAAGGGATACCAAGCAACCATTCAAGCCTTAGAAGAAAAACTGAGAAACCTCAAATTTGCGAATGAGTTACAAGCGCAAGAGGCTGAAGGTGAAAAGAAAAGTCTGACCCGTGAGAACGAGGCGCTCCGAGCCCAACTCCGAAAAATGAGAATAGCCGCTGAAACGCCTTTGAGGAGTGAGAGGGATGAAAAAATCATGAGCAACTTGAGACGAAAAGTGCATGACTATGTGGCTAACCTGACAAAGGCTGAGAAAGATTTGGCAAAAGCTCACTCAAGGATAATCCAACTGGGAAAGATGCAGAAGAACAAACAAGGATAGCCCGCCAGATGAAGCAAAGTTATGACAGAGAAGTCGCAATCTTAAGAAAAGAGTTGGCCATTGTTGAAAACAAAATAGGTCAACAAGTGAAAGACTTCAGGACAGAGAGGAGCATTGCTATGCCTTGATCAACAAATTGAAAGAGAGCGTGTTGATTTTGCAAAACCAAAAGAACAAACACACAAATAATGGAAGTTTGGGAACAACAGATTGGGCGATTGCTCCAGGAGAAGGGCGCCATTAAGCTCAAAATCAAGAAAATAGCTGACTATACTGCAATTAAATGCAATGAGTGTGAAAATATGACTTGAGCTATGTTCTTTGCTTCAGTGTTGTCTTTTGCTCGCCAGGTCATGGCCGACCTCGAGTTCCTTCAGGAAGAGCTTACAAGCAGGCCTGCACCAAGACCCGTTGAAGTCACTCAGGCCCCCGGAATAACATTTGAGGCCCATCTGTGTTCTTGATTATTCAATCTTTGAGTCTGTATTTTACTTTTTTCTCGTCGAGTTTGTTTGTCCTTTCGTCCATGTCGAGTCTGTTGTTACTTTGTTTTGATTCTGTATGTTTTCTTTTTAAGTCAATTATCAATATCTTCGAGTCTTTGTAATGAAAAAACCAAAAAAAAATTTATTAATGAAAATACTGCAAAATCCATCATTTTCTTTTTTCCCCTGAACTATGTAATGGTCTGATTCATGCGGCGTTATGATACATAGGCAATCCCTATCATATGCGATCATAGCCATAATTAATCTGAGTGAAAATCAACAAAAAAGAGAGAAAATTGAGAAACAATAAGTAAAAGAAAAGGAAGAAAAGTGTGATAAAAACAAAAGAGAAAACCAGGAATGACAAAACAAAAGAGAAAGAGAGAGTGAGAATGAAAGAAAAGAATTGCAGAGTGAAAAAGAAATAGTGAAAGTCGGGATGAAACACGTAGCCGTTGCAAAAATATTTTAGAAGCGTTTAACTGTTCAGGTGCATTGCATCCCCAATGTGCGATTCCCTATCTGTTAAATGTCTCAAAACTGACAAGGTTGTTGTGTGTGCAAATGAAGGTTATGTTCAGGTGGTTGGTTTTGTCAATAGGCTTTTCACCCCTATTTTACAAGATCCAAAGGAAAGGTTCCAATGGCCTTAGAAAGCAATCTTCTCATTACTAATCCTGAGGATAGCCCTCAACTGGCTATTTCAAAACCTGAATCGGAAACCATTGAAGAAAATAAGATGTTGCATCTCCACATGCTGGAAATGTGGGACGCTTGGTCTAATGGTAGGGAACTGCCAAGTGCAATTCCTGGATTCCCCGAGCCGATCCGAAGGACAAGTGAAACCACCAACATTCCTATAACCAACCCATTTATCCCGTGTGGGTACCCTATAATGTCATCCAACTTTACCAGTATGCCTTATGTGGTTCGCACGCAGGCATCATTTTCTGGGGCACCTTCAACATTGTTCTCCGCACCACCAGTTTTCACCATGGCACAACCAACTGTGCCCAGGCCATGCTTTGAACCCCCAACATTCACCTTCCAAGGTCCGCAATTTCAACCTTATATGACTCATGTCACTTTAGACTCGTACCGCCAACAGCAACAGTATGAATCTCCCATTGAGCAAGAAAGAACAATTAAAAATCCCGAGCGGGAAGAAATGGCTCGGAAGATAAAAAGCTTAGAATAAAGCTTGAAAAAAATGCAGGGCTTGAGTGGCCAAAAAAGTGTTTCCTATTAGGATTTGTGCATGTTTCCAAATGTTCATTTACCTACTGGTTTCAAAATGCCGAAGTTCGAAAAGTATGATGGGCATGGAGACCTAATTGCCCATTTAAAGAGATATTGCAATCAGCTGAGAGGGGCCGGTGGAAAAGAAGAACTGCTGATGGCCTACTTCAGAGAAAGCTTAATAAGAATCTCCTCCGAGCGAATGGACCAAGAAATCACCCATTGGCACATATGGGAAGATTTGGCCCGAGATTTTGTCAGACAATTCCAGTATAATGTAGACATCGCTCCCGAAAGAAACTCTTTATCCAATTTGAAAGAAGAGAATCACGGAAACTTTCCATGAGTATGCCATCAAATGGCTTGAGCAAGCAGCCAGAGTAAAACCTCTGATGGACGAAGAGAAATGGTTACAGTTTTCCTACAGGCCCAAGAGGCTGATTACTTCCAAAATATGATGTCCGTTATGGGCAAGCCGTTTGCTGAGGCTATCAAGATTGGGGAAATGGTAGAGAACGATCTAAAAACATGACGGATTTTGAGTTAAGCTGCCTTGAAAGGCTACATCACAAGCCATCCAGAATGGCTCAGGGGGTTTGGCTAATCGCTAAAAGAGGGAGGGGGAGCCATGATGGCTTCAAGGGGATCTCACCGATCACTTGACCATTCTTATATGCCATCGAGAATCCCACAACACTATTACCAATATCAAGATGTGGATTATGTTGTGGCACCGGCTCACTATGCGGTGATGAATGCCCAACCCTACACATGGCCCCAACAGCACTACAACCAAATAACCATCCCTACTAAGCTCCATATAATCCTTGCCCGCCACAAAATATACAACAACATAATCCACATCTTCGTGAGCCTCCCAGGAGAAACAATTTCACCCCTATTGGTGAATCTTACTCCAGTTTGCTTTAAAAGTTAATACAACTGGGTCTATTGCAACTCGTGACTCCCAATCGGCAAAATACCGAGTCTCCATCATGCAGGGCCGGTGCCAAGTGTGCATACCATTCAGGAATGGAAGGCCATGGCATAGAAGATTGTTGGGCCCTTAAAAGGGCGGTTGAAGGCCTGATCGAGGCAAAAAGAATTGTGCTGAGGTACGAGGAGATCCCTAATGTGACCAACAATCCATCACCTGCTCACAATAATGAGCCCATCATTGGTATGATTTGTGATGACAAAGAGTTTGACCCGGCATTGAAGGCCATTGTTGCCATCGCCAATTCAGAGGCAAGACCTAAAGTGGTGGCAAAACCAGCCAAAACTGAAAAAAAGCCGCTCCGGTTCGTCAGGCTAGTAAAACAAGAATTGGGCCAGTACCTGCCAAGAACGTGGTTCTTTATGTTCTTAAGGCCCCGAGAAAAGAACAGCTTATCCTCAGCGCTCTCAAGAAATTCGATGAAAGGAAAGCTATGTTGAATGTGCCAAGATTATATGTGCCAAGATTATATGTACCAAAGGGGACATGCGTAATGCGGGGGCCAGTAATTTCTCCAAGGCTGACTAAGCCCGTGGTTATCAGCACCGCACCACAGAGTCCTATGAAAGACCCTGCTGCAGTCCCCTGGAACTACAACAGGACCGTGGTTACATACTAAGGGAAGGAAATTATGGGGGAAGTGAATAAGATGAATTAGTCTGGGAGGTACCATACCCAGAAGAGCAAAAGAAGTCCAAACAGAACAGGGATAAATAGATGCCATCCAAGAAGCATGTAAGCAATAAGGAAGTAGAAGAGTTCTTTAGAAAGATGAAAACTTCAGAATACTCAATAGCTGATAAACTCCGGAAGACTCTTTCCCAGGTCTCACTCTTATCTCTGTTGCTAAGTTTGGATGAACACCAAAAAGTGTTTCTCAAAACATCGAATGAAGCATACGTCCCGGTTGATACTTCCGTCGAACAATTGGAAAGAACGGGTGAAAGATTTTTTGAGGTCAACAAGATTTCCTTCAGTCGCGATGATTTGCCCCTAGAGGGAGCTGTCTACAACAAAGCCCTCCACCTGACTGTCAAATGTGAGGGCTATTATGTGAAAAGAATGATGTTAGATGGTGGGTCTGGGGTAGATATTTGCCCTCTCTCAACACTCCAAAGAATGGAGATTGGAACAGAAAGAATTCGGGCTAAAAATGTATGCGTGTGAGCTTTTGATGGGGTCAAGAGAGACACAATAGGAGAAATTGATTTGATTCTATCTATTGTCCCCGTGGATTTTGAGGTGACCTTTCAAGTTTTGGACATGGAAATCTCATACAATTTCCTTCTGGGTAGACCATGGATTCATGCTGCCGGAGTTGTTCCTTACACTCTTCACCAAATGGTCAAGTTTGAATATGATAATCAAGAGATTGTTGTCCATGGAGAAGACGAGCAATCCATCTACCGGGACCCTTCAGTCCTATGTCTTGAAGCTAGGGAAGGCAGTGTGCATATTGTGTACCAAACTTTCGAGATTGTGGTTACTGACCAATTTAAAGAAGGGGCCCCATTACCTCAAATTTTCTTGTCTAATGCTTCGGTCATGGTCGCCACCCAAATGATTCGAAATGGGTACAAGCCCGGAAAGGGGCTCGGAGTATCTCTGCAGGGCATTAATAAGCCTATTTCCCCAATCATCAATGAGAAGTGTTTTGGTTTGGGCTTCTAAGCTATAGAGGACGACAGAACATGGGCTGATAAATGCAAAGAAAACATGTGGGTCTGATCTCAGTCCATTCCACATCTCGCCCAAACATTTGTCAAACCAAAGTATGTGGAGGAAGAAGAAGAGGCCTTCACGGTTGAAGAAATTTATAATACCTACGAAGCCTTGAAACAAATGCTATATGAGTCCCACATGGTCTAGCCTGGGGAAAGCACGAGCCGTGCCGAGGTGCAGTATATGGAACCAGATTTCAAGCTCTAGAATTGGGAGGCTACCCCATTCCCCGTCAGGCAGGAGTCCTGGTAGTTCAGTCTTGCCATCTCTTCTACATTACGAGTTATTTCACGGTGTAACTCGAATGTTTTATTTTATAGTCTTTTAATTCTGATGTAAACCCTCATATCTTTCAATTCAGTGAAATGAAATCAATATTTCATCGTCCATAGATGTCTCTTTTCTTTTGTAATTTTGCTATTTTTCTTATCTTTTTCTTTTCAATTCTAATAATGCAAATTTAAATAACATGACATGCTTGCGAACTTCATGCCCAGATCCTAAAATATTGTCTAACTTTGAAAGAATGATCAAGAGCTAGAATATGATGAAGATGAGGCTTTTAGGGAAACAAATCAAGAATTGGAACAATTTGAGAATAAGCCTAAGCCAAACTTAAATGAAACCGAGTAGTTAATTTGGGCAGTTCAGAAAAGATCCGAGAAGCCATGATAAGCATTCACACTGATGAAAGAACTAGAGATGCCTTGATCCAACTTTTGTTTGAATTCAAAAGCGTGTTTGTATGGTCTTATGATGATATGCCAGGGCTGAGCGTTGATTTGGTGGTACATAAATTGCCTACCTATCTCGGTTATCCACCCGCCCAATAGAAGGAAAGAAATTTCAAAACTGATATCAGTGATAAGATCAAGGAAGAATTCACCAAACAACTGAAAGCTGGTGTGACCCGATACACCACATGGCTGGCTAATATGGTACCGGTGCCAAAGAAATATGGAAAAACCTGAGTGTGTGTTGATTAGCGGGATTTGAACAAGGCAAGTCCCAAGGACAACTTTCCATTGCCAAATATCCACATCCTTATTGACAATTGCGCTAAACATGAGATACAGTCTTTCGTGGATTGTTATGTTGGGTATCACCAGGTTATGATGGATGAAGAAGATGCAGAAAAAGACTGCTTTCACTACACCTAGGGGCACTTACTGTTACAGGGTCATGCCATTTGGTTTGAAGAACGCCGGGGCAACCTACATGAGAGCTATGACTGCCATCTTCCATGACATGATACATCAGGAGATTGAGGTATATGTGGATGATGTGATCATTAAATCCAGAACGCAAGAAGACCATGTGCGAGATATGAGAAAGTTCTTTGAGCGTCTGTGCAGGTATGATTTGAAATTGAACCTAGCTAAATGTGCATTCAAAGTTCCGTCTGGGAAGCTCCAGGGGTTTATAGTGAGTCGGAGGTGTATCGAATTAGATCTAACAAAGATAAAGTCTATTCGGGATTTGCCACCTCCGAAGAGCAAGAAAAAGGTCATGAGTTTGCTAGGGAGGTTGAATTATATCAGTAGGTTCATTGCTCAGCTTACTACCACTTGTGAGCCCATATTTAAGCTGTTGAAAAAAGACGTTGCAATCAAATGGATAGATGGGTGTCAAGAAGCTTTTGATAAAATTATAGAATACCTGTCGAATTCACCGGTGTTGGTTCCGCCCGAGCCAGGAAGGCCTTTGTTCTTATATTTGATAGTCTTGGAAAATTCTTTCGAATGTGTCCTGGGGAAACATGATGTAACTGGGAAGAGACAACAATCCATATATTATTTGAGCAAGAAGTTCACCAGTTATGAAGCCAAGTACAATTTGGTGGAAAGAACTTGTTGCGCCCCAACTTGGGTCGCCCAAAAGCTCAGACATTACTTGCTGGCTTACACAACATACCTCATAACCAGGATGGATCCTTTGAACTATATATTCCAGCCGCCGATGCCCACAGGAAGGTTAGCAAAATGGCAGATCCTGCTCACCGAGTTTGACATTGTCTATGTCACTCGCACAGCGATGAAAGCCCAACCCTTGGCGGATCATCTAGCTGAGAACCCTGTCGATGATAAATACCAACCCCTAAGCATTTACTTTTCGGATGAGGAAGTAAATTCGGTTGAAGTAATTCCACAGAACACTAATTCCTGGAAATGTTCTTCGATGGGGCTATAAACGCAAAAGGAGTCGGGATTAGAGCAATTCTAATTTCGCCCACCGGGCAGCACTATCTAGTCACAGTCTGGCTTCAGTTCTTTTGTACAAACAACACTGCGAGTAAGAAGCCTGCACCATGGGCATGAATATGGCAGTTGATTTGGATGTAGAGGAATTATTAATCATGGGGGATTCTCATTTAATCATTCGGCAAGCCCAAGGTGAGTGGGAAACTCGAGACATCAAGCTTATTCCTTACATGCAACACGTTGAGGATCTCAGTAAACGGTTTAAGTGCGTCGAGTTCAGGTATATTCCCCGATTCCACAATGAGCTAGATGATGCACTAGCTATTTTGGCCTCAATAATACCGTACCCGGGTAATGTTCATATTGACCCGCTGGAGATTCAGGTTCGAGAAAGGCATGATTATTGTAATGCAATCGAAATGGAGCCAGATGGTGAGCCATAGTATCATGATATCAAGGGGTTTTTGAAAACAAAAGAATATCTCGAGCAAGCTAGTGGAGATCAAAAGAGAACTATCAGAAGGCTTGCAAGCAGTTTCTTTTTGAGTGGAGAGGTCCTATACAAAAGAACTCCAAATCTGAACCTTTTAAGGTGCGTAGATTCCCCAGAAGCTGAAAAGATCATAAACAAAGTGCATTGGGAGTATGTGGAACTCACATGAACGGGTATGTCCTTGCAAAGGAAAATCCTCCGGGCAGGTTATTACTGGATGACCATGGAAAAAGATTGTTTCAGTTTCGTCCGAAAATGCCATCAGTGTCAGATACACGATGACCTGATTCATGCACCGCCTTCAGAGCTACATCCTATTGTCAGTGCCTTGGCCGTTCGTTGCTTGGGGCATGGATGTTATTGGGCCAATCGAGCCGAAAGCGTCAAATGGGCACAGATTCATCTTGGTTTTCATTGATTATTTTACCAAGTGGGTCGAAGCAGTTACTTTCAAAGCCGTCACCAAGAAAGTAGTGGTGAGCTTCATGCATTCCAACATTATTTGTCGTTTTGGTATTCCTAAAACTATCATTACAGACAATGCTACAAATCTGAACAGCCACTTGATGAGGGAGCTATGCGAACAATCTAAAATTACGCATTGTAATTCTACCCCTTAACGGCCCAAAGCTAATGGCGCCGTTGAATCTGCAAACAAGAACATCAAGAAGATCCTCAGGAAAATAGTTTAGGGTTCTAGACAATGGTATAAAAAGTTACCTTTTGCACTATTGGGATATTGCACAACCGTGTGCACATTAGTTGGGGCCACCCCCTACTTATTGGTTTATGGCACTGAAGCCATAATACCTGTAGAAGTTGAGATTGTCTCTCTTCGAATCATTGTTGAAGCCGAGATCGAGGATGATGAATGGGTCGGAACCGGGTTGGAACAATTGACTATGACTGATGAAAAGTGGATGGCCGCAATTTACCACGGGTAGTTGTACCAACAAAGAATGGCTTGTGCCTACAACAAGAAAGTGCGGCCTAGAAAATTCGAAGTGGGGCAACTTGTTCTAAGACGTATCCTCCCGCATCATGAAGAAGCAAAAAGAAAATTTGCTCCAAATTGGAAGGGTCCATACACTATAAGAAGAGTGTTACCAAAGGGAGCGTTGTATTTGGGAGACATCGAAGGAAATGACCCTGAGACAACTGTTAATTCATATGTGGTCAAAAGGTATTACGTTTGACCCCTTTTTCACAGCTTTAACATGCTCCGATTGGGATGACGAAGGCTTTCTTTCTTGCTATCCAGACATTATCAACCCTTTGCAAACCCTTTTAGCCGGTTCCCTTTCTTTGCTTACCCTCTTTGGAACCTAGAAGTTATTATTGAAAAAAAAATGAAAAATGAAAAGAAAAAGAAACAAAAGAAAAGAAAGACAAAAGAAAATCAAAAATAAAGTTCATTGAACTACGTTCGACTTGATTCCGAAAGGATATGTAGGCAGCCTCTCTCTGGGGTTCAGTCACACCAAAACAAAAATCCACATTCCCCCAAAAGTGATGGGGAAGATGTTACAATGGTTCGGCGATGGTTTTTCCTGAAAGGTTCCAAAGTTGTAATTCAATCCAAATCTCTTTTATCCAAATCCTTTTCAAGTCCTTCCGATCAATCAAGGAGAATGTTCAAAAATTGGAAGATACAGCCACTTGGATCTGATACAACCAAATGAGAGAAATAAAATGAGAGAGTCTTGTCGGTGAAAACCCTCACGGGCACCGTAAGGCGATGGTAAGTAGAGAAAAGTAAAAATGAGAGAGTCTTGTTAGTGAAAACTCGAAAAGGGCACTATAAGGCGATGGTGAGAAGAGAAATAAGAGAAGTTAGCTGGTGAAAACCCGTAAAGGGCGCCATTGATCGAAAAGAGGATCCTCACAGCCATGGGCATCAACACAGCCCTGGGCAAGGTTTCTCAGTTTTGAGGCAAAAGTTGTGATGAATTTCTGAGAGCTGGATGGTTTACGCAAATTAGGTATCCAGTCCAAAAGGCATGTCATGTTCAATGAAGTCCGCATGTACTCCAAATAAGTCTTTTTTTTCCTTTCCCCGAAAGGAATACCTCTTGTCTAAATTCATTGTCCATTCCATTGTTTGTTTTTTCTTTGAACCCCTTTCGGTCTAACTCTATTCCAAAACTAAGACAAAGAAGGGGTGGCAAGACTAATTTACAGGGCTCTCGTTTGATACAAGCTAATATGCAAAAAAGGCACCCAGGCTCGGCAGGGGCATCAAGTTGACCCTGACTGGCCATGGCGGCCGATGCTTCGAAATCAAAAACTCTTGGAAGGAGGAAATAAAATTGAAATGCCTACAAGGGCAAATTGAAATTAAAAAGGTTAAGTCACAAGTGGCTAACTTTCTTTGCAAAGTTTGAAGAGCCAAAGGTTCCCGAATGCTCTGAAGTTAAAATTGGAAGAAAAAAGTCAAATGCCCACAAAGGTAAAATAAAGTTGAAAAAGGTTAAGTCCCACGCGACCAACTATCATGGTAAAGTTTTGGAAAAGCCAAAGGTTCTCTAGTTCCATAAATGCAATCGGTATCCAGGAAATAATCAGTTACGGCTGAAATCATCATCAAAGAAGCCGGCCGAGATCAAGTGACTGAAACAGATCACAAAATCAATCACCGTTTCAAAATGACAAATTATTCTTTGTTTGAAAAACAAAAAACAAGTGCAATCCAAAGCAACCTTGCAAGAAGCAGGTGCAACCAAAAGAAACAACAGGGAGACTAAAATAGCTCTATAGCAGCAACAACTCCAAAAAGGGAAGTCTTCTCTAAATTCTTTCCAGCATTTTACTCATTCTCTTAATGAAAAGAATAAAGAAAAGAAAGAAAGTTCAAATCATGGTAATATAGGGTCTCCAAACCTAGTTGTGTTTTTCAACATAGGGTCTCCATTCCCTAGTTGATGTTATTTTAGACGTAGGGTCTTCACTCCCTAGTCTCTTTTCCAACATAGGGTCTCCACTCCCTAGTTGATTTTAATTTAGACATAGGGCCTCCATTCCCTAGTCTCCTTTTCCAACATAGGGTCTCTACTCTATAGTTGATTTTATTTTAGACATAGGGTCTCTACTCCCTAGTTGATGTTATTTTAGACATAGGGTCTCCACTCCCTAGTCTTCTTTTCCAACATAGGGTCACTACACCCTAGTTGTGTCATTTTAGACATAGGGTCTTCATTCCCCAGTCTCCTTTTCCAACATAGGGTCTTCACTCCCTAGTTGATTTTATTTCATACATAGGGTCTCCATTCCCTAGTCTGTTTACCAGTATAGGGTACACCAATCCGTAGCTGTGTTTTCCAACTTAAGGTACACCAGTCCTTAGTTGAGGCACCATTTTGACAATCAAGATACACCATTCCCAAAGAATCATGTTTTACCAGGGTACACCAATCCTGACCTTTTATTGCTTTCAATAATGAAATAGTATAGAGTTTTGTTACAAATAACTCATGAAATTTTCCTAGTGAAACCTGGGGCAGAAAATTTTGTTCGTTTGTTTGTTTGGTGTCTGAGCAAGTTTTACCTCGAGGCATGGGGTTCGAGATGACTAAAAGAAGAAGTTTCAATCCAAAATAAAGAAAAGTAAAGAAAAGAAGTGAATCCGAAATGCAGAAGCGGGTGAAAGGCTGTGGACCGCTCAAGATATGACTGAAGTCACGAGCGTTGCATTTCCCGTTTTGATCAGAAAAAGCTATAGAAGAATGAAATAGCACCTGCAGCTAGCACGCATCAAGATTCAGATCAGAGTCTGTATAAAGAACCAGTCAAGAATCAAGATCAAGTTTCAGAAGACTTATATATATGAATCTTGTAACTCATAGCTGATAGGCTTGTTTAGTTTCTTTTTATTTTGATTTTGGTGTAATAAGGAGTTCAGCAAGAAGTAGCAGCAGCAACAGCAGTGAAATCACAGCTTCTTGGTAGTCCCAGCTACCAAAACTTCCAGAACTATACTGACCTGATTTCTTTATAGTCAAGGATATATAGGCAACCTCGGAAGCAAGGTTCGGTCAAACTTTTTAAAAAATGCTTCCCATGGAGTGTCAAAGAAAAAATTGCTCACTTTATCATTTCCTGAAAACTCTTCATGTTCTCGAGCAAAGAGGGGCAGCTGTCCTAATTTTTGCCCCACATAGGAATTTACTCCTAAAAATAGTCCAAAATAATTTAATTGCTTTTATAGAATTTTAGGAGTTTTTCTTTTATTTGTTTTGCATTTATTCACATTGCTTATGCATGTTAGGAATATCGTAAATCATAAAATCATAAAAATGGTCAAATATTTATTTCATAGCATTTTAGGTCTTCATTTCATTTTTTAAGGATTTAATTACATAGTAATTGCATGATTTATACCTGAAAATAAAAAATGTATAGATATTAGTCACTCTTGCTTTGTTTTTGGCATTTTTTTATTTAATTAGTTAATTGGTCAATTTCTAACACAATTAGTCCAATTGTTAGATAAAATCAGTAGGAAGATTAATTTTGCAAATTAAATTCGACATAGGTTTTTGTTTAATAGTGATTTCTTTATAAAACAAGAAAGAAGGAATTGGCTGTCTGCTACTCAATGGAATTGGGCCAAAGAGGCGGCCCAAATGTTTAAACCCGTCTGCCCCAAACCCCGTACCCAGTTCAAAAGTTTTGCCCACCAGACAGCCCAAACAACCCTGTTTTGCTCTTTTCAATCCCCACCGTTCATGCCCTTGATCTGACGGCCTAGAACTCAATACCCCTTTTAGATTTAACTGTCTGAACCCCCTCCCTAACCCTAGAGACCCCTCCCCCCCCCACCCCCCTTCAT